>JAPYZF010000564.1:0-34095 GCA_030523045.1 Meteorus cinctellus | reverse complement strand
AAACCTTCACTTTATGTACCGAGTATATTTTTTATTTTTCAGTCATTGAAATATATATATATATAACAGTTGTATAAGTTGTGGATGTGAGAAATCGTTCTCGGTTGTATAATTCTTCTCTTATTTGGGTCGCGAACCTCGTTGCGATTACTGACCTGCAGAATGAGCGATCGATCGGTATGATATCGTTGAATACACGCGAGAAGGTAATCGGTTCCGTTGACGGCGCGAAGTATCATCATATATATATATATATATATATGTATCACATGAATATACAACACACACAAGATTCTTGACATCACTTATATTAACACAATTATAAACTTTTTCCTTTCAATTGTTTTCAATAAAAATGCATTGCACCGCTATTATAATAAACATAGATAAATGTTGCGTAAAGAAAATGACGAAGCTTCATCTACTTTACTTTGGTTTAGTATTAGTGATGCCATACCTAATTATATCATGAGAGGATGAATTTCCAAGAATTAAGGTATTTATTACTGGAAAATTGTAGAATAGTAGTGGTGGAATGTTTGGTACCATAAAAAGAATAAGCTGTGACAATGTAAATTGATATTTGCATTGATTTTTCTATTTTCAAAATTTGATAAATCTTTGTTGTCATGAATGTCGAAGGTAATATCGAGTTATCCTCACAACTTTACACATACTCTAATGTTTACCAGTATGATATTGTGTATCAAATATTAATATGAAAGAAATGTAGGAATATTTCGCGTCCATGTCAATGCGTATCTAATGAATTCTCGAGCTGCTGTGTATGATGCCGAATTGTGTATGAGTATTGAATGGGTATATATGAGAGCCGGTAATTCGGATTTTCAATACGAAATAGTTGAAGTTAGGGAGGGCATGGTCTGTACGATGGAAAAAAGACACTTTTTTAAACATTTTCCAAGATACGGGCAATGTATATTAGGTGAAAATATTTCAATATTGTAGAATAACAATTCAAGAATGTTTTGTGAAAATTTCAGCGAAAAATCTTAAAAACTAAGTCGTCGGCAGCAAATCTCTCGAGATGTCTTCGAAAAAAGGCGTTTCTTGTGGTGACGGCTGTAACTCACGACTCGATTATCTGGAAAAAAAAAGAACAAAAAAAGGGATTCTAATAGTGTATGAGTCTATTGGTGTATTGGTGTTTTAAAGCGAAAAATGCTCAAAAGCGAAATTTTCGCTTTAAAAAATCAACATATTTGTTACTGTCAAACGAAAAATAACAAGAAAAATTCAAAAGAAGTCGACAGCGTTACGTGGGGAAACTCATACACTAATAGAATCCTTTTGTTTTTTTTTTCTTTTTTTTTCCGATGATCGAGTCGTGAGTTACAGGCATCACCACAAAAAACGCCTTTTCTCGGAGACGTCGTGGGAAATTTGCGACCAAGGACTTAGTTTTCAAGATTTCTCCCTGAAATTTTCACAAAACATTCTTAAAATGTTATCCTATACTATTGTAATACTTTCATTCAATATACATTGCCTGTATCTTAGAAAAATATGTTGGAAAACGTGTCTTTTTTTCCACCGTACATTGGTCAAATTAAACAGCTAAATGAAAACACATAAGTTCCATAGATACTTATGCACGTTCGATTGCTCCCTTCTCTATTATGGTGTTAGTCTGAAACATTTGGGATATCGTCAGTTGACAGATTTAACCAAGTTGATGTGCCAAGGTCGATCCCTTTGAACGCCTCGTTTACGATCGCATTGATCTATCAATATCGTCATTGCCCGTTATAATTATCTTGACTTTAATCAGTTTTAACAAAAGAGTTAATTATTTACATGATGCATTCTCTCTGTATGCGTATTTCTATACTATTCTCGTTTATTCTTTTGTTTCCGAGTTGCCCGATGTGTTCCCCTAGTCTGTCTCAGATTAAATGGGAATGCCCGGTGACTATCCCTTCGCACATATGACATCCTTAACACGACCCTTTTCTCACCCTTCAATTCCATATGATTTTCCGCCTTTTCTTCATGTTCATCTCATTCCTCTAGATATGGTTTTCCATGCCTTCTGAAATTCTTCCAACGTTGAATTGGTAGATCGTAAAAGTAAAATCGCCCAATCAGTCATAAATTATCGTTGATCGATGTATTCGTTCATTCATTTACATTCATGAAAATACTATTATTATTTGTTTTATTTCAATAGGTTGATTAGTTTATTTTGATGAGCGAAAAAATACTTCAATTCCAATGAATATTGTAACATAAAATATTTTTTGAACATCATTGGACCTCACTATGTCGAAAATAAATTTGATCATGAAGTATTTCATTCCATATGAGAAAGTGGATGGAAAAAAAAACATATTTGGTTCGAATTGTCGTATAAATGTGATAATCGCTTGTATAATTTTCGTTCTCTCAAAGCTCATATCAAATATAATTGTATTTTTAAAGTTTTTACGATTGGACGTGAAGAAAATATCGTGACAGAAAAAAAAATTAATTAGTATCGGTATGAGCTTGTTCATTCGTTTATTTAATTCCCGGGCTGTTGATTCGTCTGTCGCAAGGACATCCGAGGTTTTGAGTCCATTTTGAATCGCCTTCTTTTCTCACATCCAAATTTCCTTGGCTATAATACTCACATTATCGTGGAGCGCTAGAACAGTGAGCTGAATCCACATGCATTAGCTAAACATGTTTAGACTCGAAACAGATGGTGAGCCCTGAGTACACTCACAGTATTTTGCCACATATGTATGCATGAGTCAGACTTGACGGAAAAAGAGAAGTTTGTGCAACAGGTTGGATGTAGGTAACATGGGTCAGTCCACTCTTCAGGAAAACATCTCATTTGTCTGTGTATTATCTGTTGTTGCCAATGAAAATAATTGCATACATCGCGATTTTTCACTCGCTGTTTGACAATCCCGCAGAATGTTCTCGTACGATTATAAAACTTAACGTAATAGATAACGAGTAAATGATACATGTAGATCTGCATTTGCCTTTACGATAATAAGTTTTCATGTAGAAAAGCCTAAATGTTCATATCGCTGTAGACATTCATTGTGTCTCTACATGATTTTGGAAAAATTAACCATTGACATGGTTGCTTCATGTTCCCACACACATTGGCATTTCTATCGATTCTATTATTTCGCCTTGAGTTTCTAACAATGAATAAATATTTTGGACTACCTGCATTAGAGCTTTTTCGGATGACATCGTATTATCCGTGTTTGACAATAAAATCATGAGTGTAAACTTGATGCACAATGTAACATATCGAATAAATGAATGGGGGAACTGATATCAATAACATATCTAGTAAAGACAATGCTTAGCAATTGCATGTAATATCCATATTCATAGTAGATTTGACATGACACCAACATGATATGAATCCCATATCATTATTTCATACATATTCGATGACTTAATTATATAATTGATAATAAAAGATCATAACTATATGTAACTCCCGTTCGCATAGAGTATAGAAACACATTGTAGATCGCTTATTTTGATTCCATATTTTAATTTCTATACTGCAATCGAAATTTTTCACAATGAAGCTATCCCAACAATGATGAACCGAATGATATAAATTCGAGTTGTATCTAACGGAAGAACAATCTCTCTAATTGGGTATTGCTATTGATATATAGCCCTAAGACAGCATCATATCTACCAACTGGAGCATTGTATAAAAAAAATTCACGAGTGAATGAAAACAAATTTCGATAAATTAATTTAGACCCATTTTGAACTTCTGCGAATCAATTAACTACAATTCAAAGATTTTTTTTCATGTGCAATGATAATCATCATCAATCATTTGTTGGGCAATGATATTTCTCTTTAATCACTTCAAACGCACATTAGTGGTGGAGGTAGCAAAAAACATTCCGCCGGTCGTTTCGGATATTTAGATAAACATAGATTGATTCTAAATCTGATAGATTCAGAGGGATAAAGTCTCAATCAAATTATAAATTGAATCATTCAATCTATTAGTGTATTCACTATCTGAATCAACTTAAAAGATATTCCAAAGTTCCAACTTTCACACCAACAGCCGATCGATTTATCATTGTCCTTTTAACAATATGTGAATATGTAAATATGTGAATATATGACAAGAATTTCCTGAAAAATTTCATTTATTTGATATTTCGTACAATCACGAAAAAAAAATGCTATATGGTTTCCTTCTCATTACACTTTGTTGTCATTTAGTAAATTGTTGCTTCTTCGATTCCAGATTCGGGGAATCTTCTTCTCGGTGGGGGTTCCATCATGTATTCATATAGTTTTGGTTCTCCGACGTGGTATGAATTGTGAGATATTTCTAAATTACATTGAAATGAGTTTATATGGATTATGCAGTGGTCCAAGTTTCGTTGGGTTGTGAACAAACATTCTCTTTCATATTTACAGTTGATTGTGAGGGTGATTTAATCTGTTAGACTTCACCTGAAACCTACTCGCGTGGTCTTCCATTAAACATAGTAGCGCAGAAGTACATAACTACAATGGACTGTTATCGTAGACTGCCACTCTCAATGTTGCTGAGTGTTGTTGAGTATCGTTGAGCATTGTTGAGCGTCGTTGAGCGTCGCTGGGCGGTCAGAATGCGCCGCTGGCTCTATATTCAGATATAGACTGTATACTAATCGATTCTAACACAAATGTGAAGTCGTTTATGTTCGTCAAAAGATAAGACTATATTTTTATCTTTAATGTTTATGAGTTGATTTAAAATTATTTATGTTACTATAGTTATTCCAAGCGTATTGATAGCAGTATGCTTGGGTAGGAAGGGGTGGAGGGTTTGGTACAGTTGCATAAATATACGGTGATATACTTGTATGTATATCGATCTGCTTTGTAGGACATTTGCCTTCTTGCAGGTCAGACATGCAACTCGACTTTGGCACAATGACCCCGTACATAGGTATGTGAGGTCGATGTCCCTCATTGCACCTTCTCTGCAATCGATTTTAAAACACTGCGCTGTCTGATCCATTACTAAGATCTTTTTCATCTACATTGTGTAGAGTATAAATTTTTATCTCGACATATTTTTTACTGTTATAATATTTTTTGTTTCAAATATCGATTCAATTTAAATACAATATCTGATTTATATAATGTTTAATTGTTAGAGAGCGCGGGAGAAGATGAAGAGAGTATATCCGGCGATTGTCCAATCAGCCAACACATGATTATGACAACGAGAATGTCGCGATCCAATTTGAGAGGCCGGCCTGGCAGTGGCTTTTTACGCGGTATCAACATTCACAATCATCATCAACAACTACAACCGCAGCAGCATCAAGTAACGTTTGATCCTGAAGCGCCACCACCGCCAACTCCACCCCCTATGCCGCAACAGACGATGCATTTCCTTGAAAAACCTGAAATCGACAAAAAGGTTAAGGTATGGTGAAGTACGAATTTTTCATCTCTATGCATTTATATTCAATCAATGTAGAGTACGTGTTAATTTTCATGAGACTAAAATATTAATCGATAAAGATAATAAGTATTTGCATAATCGGATGAAATATTAGTTTCTTGTTGCGATACATTCAAGAGGTGAAAAGTATGGGGGAAGGCGTGGCGTTATTGAACTCGTTGAGAATTGTGTGAACAGCAATGATCACTATGTAAAGTGGCAGAGTATCAAACTATTTGGTATATATATATATTTATTTGCATGTGTACATTGTACTGGAAGATAAACTTTATCCACAAGGCCAGTGACAAATTGTTTACCATGGCACACCCCAACAATTGTCGAGTCGACCACACCCTCAGAATTTCCTATATATACCCCCATATGTATCTCACATTGTCTAAGAACACATACGAGTACACGAGTACACGATGAGTGTTTGTGTTACGCTATTGAAGACGTCTGGCGCCTTATTTACGCAAAGAAAGGTCGAAAGTACTACGGCTTTATTACTTCCACTATATCTATCCGTATATATGAACAGATACACATGTAAATGCCTATGCACGCACAAACACACACACACACACACACACACATATATATATATACACATATTTATATATACATATGATTAATTTTATTGTATAGAGACACAGCATTCATGGAATGATGGAAGAAGAAAATGTGGTGAGACCACATCAGGAAATGGCTAGTCTCTCATTAGTTGAGAAAAAATATCTTCTAGCAGTTGAACGAGGTGATGTTGCGTCTGTTCGCAGGTATAGATTCAACAATTTTCAATTACTGGAATGACTACCTCAAATTCTTCCACAACGCTCGCAAATTAACTGCATGTTTCGATATTTGATCTTGCAATATTGCAACTTCAATGATATTTTAAAAGTAATTCTCGTCTCTCCTTTTGATATTCAAAAGACAATATGTGCACTATCTTGAAGACGACATTGCGGTGAGAGCACGAATTTTCTGAATGGTCGAAGGGAATGAAGTTCATAACTGTTTTTCATTCCCGAGAAGAAATAATTTGATCTGTAAAATATTATTGTTATGTCAAAAGTTTCAGTTGAAGTAACATTTTTTTTTCTAGTAAAGATACTCATATGTGCATGTCCCTGATCCGTAATTTGAATATGGGATAATGTGAAATTATTGAACAAAAAGAAGGATTCTTCAGTGTATTTTGAGGCAGTCATTCCGTTGAAGTACATTTTTTAATTTCCTGCATGAATATTATTTTTTCACAGTAGATTATATATATATATATTGTATCTTTTGTAATCTTTCTGAGTATTCGTACATATGTAAATTTTGTATATTCTCATATCAAAGGTGTTGAATTGAATGTGTATTAGGCCTTAAACATCTATTAATGTTTACACCAGCTTCTAAATTAGGTTGGATCATACAGATAATGAGGTCGGACAGAGGTCCAGTAGAAGATCAAAGAGTATTAAACACTGAGTTGCTAGAAATTCATTCCAGTTTTTATTTTAGGCTAGTTCTCGGAGTGTTCATTTTAATGGACAGAAACATTATTTCTCCTCAATTGATTCAACAATGAGATGAAAGATACCGTGCTGCATCGACATAATAATTGTGGACGTGGTATTGTCGAGTAGAGTTTGCCATCCCCAGACTAATCAACTGAGACAAGTCAACCGAAAATAAGAAAAAAAAACTGGTCAGATCAACATACCAAAATTGATTTTTCATAATACCAATTGATCCTACGTGTACAGACATGAGTCTTCAATCAGTGCATTGTTTTGCAGATTCAAGTCTCTATTGATCTTCTGCCGAAATATCTTTTGACACATGATATACAGTGTATGGAATATGCTGGCGGTTCAAAGCGATTCTTATAAATTTCAATCGATTTGTAATTCAAGGACCAAATGGTGGGAATATGAAGAAATATTGGATCTCATGATTCCGATTCTGTTTCCTCTGAAATAAAATGAAAAGTACCGAAATTAACCATCTCTTCATACATCAATTCATATGTTTCCCGTCATAAATTTACTGTAATATGTATGTCAATCCAGGGCGGAGCATTGTCTAATTGGTTATTCCACCCAAGAGCATCAATAAATGGAGAGAAATTACGGGGTCTTGTGATAATTTTCAAAATGAACGTTTTAAATTTCTGTAGAGAGTGTCCTGGAGTGTTCTATGACGACATTCTTTAACACAACTTTGGTCGATTCTGGGCATTGTTCTTTGTGGCTCTAAACAAAAAAAAATTGTACTATTGAGCGTAGGAGTGCTTACTTTGTTACTGGAAATTTTTCGCATCATATAATGCTCGCTTGGTATATCATAAACGCGAAGATAATTCTGAGCGAACGGATCAATAGCTGTTTTGATTCGCGGAGCAATGCACCAAGCCATTTCGATTTTCTTTCAATTCGAATAGATGAACACCGAAAAAAAAGTTTTATAGCTAATTATACAATGCAAAAACGCTAGTTTTATCATGGGACTTGAATTTTAGATGATACTATAGTAGCGTGGCAGTACATATACTATAAAATCTTTTTTCAACCCATGAGCACATGGATTAACCCCCAAATTCCTGTGTTTTCTTTCCTTTCATTGCAGAGATTTTGTGAAAGAAAAAAATATTGTGTAATATTAAATAATTTCGGAATTGACGTTTTTCATCCCGTTATGCTTTGAAATGATAAATTTCGATCTTTAATAACTCGAGGTGGCACAACAGAGGTTAGATCATCTTCATTTTCTGTCGCAGGTTTTCATATGCCCAGCTCCATGAGAATACTGTTTTCTTGTCGTATTATTAATGTAATATGAAAATTCAACATTTGGATTGATCATTTCTGGAAAATTAAATGTGGATATTGAAACAGAGCGAAGTTTTCAAATATCCGGTCGTCTGCAGCGTGGTCGAGAATCTTTCAAATTCCTGAAATATTTCAAAGATAGACAAAATCACAGAATATCAATCTTCGAGATATAGTATTCTATTTATATGAACTGGTGAGAATATTCGAAGTAGAGCAACTGGGAAATGACTCAAAGATGATCAAAATTCAATAGTATTGCCAAATCAGGTCGTTATTGATTTCACCGATACACCGAATATATATTAATCACTTTGAATCATTAAATTAGAAAAAAAGTAATGATGCATTTTGAGAATAGAACTACATATTGCTCAAACTTCAAACAATACTTGATATTGAGATAATATTCATACAAGGACGCTCGAGCTATACCGAATGAAGTTTTCGTCATGGGAAGTCCAGTCAGTGGCAAAGTTGTAAGGCTGCAAAGTTGACACGTGAAATACAGAAGTTAATACTAAATTATTTACATAATTCGCATATAATCAATGTATCCCGCATATCTCCCGATTTCGTGATGATGATATTTACTGCAATTGCCTTGTCAAGAGGACAAATGAATTTTATTACAAAGTCCCGTAAACACTTCCCAACTAGCATTAAAATGATATCTGTACGGTGAAGTTGGTTTCTTTACCTTCAGTTGTTGATTGCCATTACACTCAAATATTAAATTCATGAATATCGACTATCGTGATGTTAACTTAGATTTCAACCTTTATCGATACACACCGTCTCAATATGATTTATCACCGAAATACATTTTAGATGAGAAAAGTTTAGAAATTCTAGAAAGTCTAGATCGCATATTGCCCGAAATTCACGATTTTTAACGCGACTTTTTCTTATACATCAGACTATTTCAAATTACAATATTTTCTTGAATAAAAAATTATGTACGTATTTTTTTCATGATAGAATACTCAATTTGTCATGATGATATTTCTATTACATTTTCCCAGTTTTAGTAACATGCCATCAACGAGAATTAATCAGAAACGAGTAATAGTTTCGACAGTCGAGTGTATTTTTACCGGCCATCATTATCTACATGCATGCCAAACTTTGTGAAATGAGGAAACAAATTTTTTCGTTAGTTTATGATAATTTTTTGAATATCTTATTAATCTAGATTGCTCGATCAGAGTGTTTATGTGACAATACTCTAGTTTTTTTTAATAACAAAATAACTCGATATCTATAGAATGTTGCAGAAAGCTCAAGATGACGAATGGATAAATGTGAATTGTGTTGATCCGCTGGGCAGATCTGCTTTACTTATGGCCATTGACAACGAGAATCTTGAAATGGTAGAGCTTCTGATTGAGTACAAAGTTGATACTAAAGACGCATTGTTACATGCAATATCTGAGGAATTTGTTGAAGCGGTCGAGGTGTTGCTTGAACATGAAGAGACTCTTCATAGGAACGGCGAGCCCCATGTAAGCACCTGCTCTACTGTCTTTTTCTCTGCTTCTTGTGTGTACATTGGTAAACTAAGTCTTATTTTTTCTTTCCAATGAATAATACTGAAATCCTTATTGGATAAATGCATATTTTGAATAAATTGATTGAATCACAGACTAAGAAAGATATTATCAATTTTTTTTGTCTTCTCAGTGATGAACAGTCATTTGTAATTGGTGAAAGTAATTTATTTGTCTAATTCTCACAATTTTACAGACACAATGATAAACAAAATTCAAATTTTCCGAGAAAGCCCACCGTTTCTGGTAGCTCAAAACTTTGGACTATACTTGAAAACATGTTCGGAAATATCACAAAGGCTTGCAGAAATTATTAACGCGGTAACAGATAAACACACGTGCATGAATAGATGCGTATAGTTTATTCCGATTACAGAACCTGTCTTCAACTTTTCATGGTGAAAAAAAAATACTTTTCCGTTATTATTGTTCATTATGATGATATCTATGGAATACCCATGAGCTATGAATAAACGCTTTATGTGATGTCACTGGATCAAAATAAAAATGACTGTTTCTGTCACTTTGTTTTTTTTGAAAATATCTTCTTGTTCATCGAGGGCGCATTCGATGAATCCTACAACACGACGGTGAATCATCAATTGATCATTAATTTAAATGCAATCCCTTTCATTTTCCGCGAAAAAGATAATGTCGGGCTTCCAAATTTTTGGAAATATTTATACTCACAAAAGTGTTTGAAATTTCTCCGAAGTACGTCGGATGTGTTACACCAGAATTCCAGTTCGACCCCAAAATACTTGCATTGATTTTTTTATCGTCCTCACCTGCTCTAGTCATGTGTTGCGAATCATTGTTATATTGATTTGTGTATTCAATTTCTCGTTAAATCGGATATATTGTTCCATCATTTCGTTTATTGGTTCTCTTGAGCTGAATATTGTTGTCTAACAAACTCGGAATATGATCACATCATGAACTCATATTATGCCCAATACCTATTCAAATGTAATGCTAACCAGTTGATATTAATTTCCTGACTGTCCCTCAATCCAGAATACACATGAAAATTCTATGGTCTGTCGAGAAGAGATGAAGTCATAAATGGACAGACGCAAAGTCAAACTCGTTGAGCGTATTAGAATATTATTTCATTTTTTCACTCAGAGCTAAAAATTGAGGTTTTGCATTCCTCATTCATTCGTAGAATTTGAAAGTATCAAATTCACCATGAAGAATCGATATAGTGAGATAATTTTTTATGCTTATTCACGCATTACTTGGCATTTTTTCAGCATTCTCCTTCAGTTACTGTCCAGCTTTTTTTTATGAATATCCCGTTCGAATCGTCTTGCAATTGTTCCCAGATGGTATTTTAACCTAAAATACAATATTTCATTTTACACACGTTAATGGAATGAGGAACATGATAAAGCATCATTGATGAATCATTAAAACTCTATTTACCCCAAATTTTTTTCATCCAGGTTACAATCATTTTCCAAGGTATAGGATGTATTGAGTAATCGATATTGTGACCTGGATGAAAATTTATCTTAATACAACTTTGATATTTTTCTCAAAGTGTCTATATAATTAATTGTGTTTCATAATAATATTGATTGTGTTTCAATGAACAGAGCTGGGAAGCTCTTCATCCCGACACTGCGACTTTCACGCCTGATATTACACCACTCATCCTCTCGGCTCATCGCGACAATTATGAGATAATAAAAATATTGCTGGATCGTGGATCGGTATTACCGATGCCACATGATGTACGTTGTGGGTTAGTAGAAGTTTTCCAAAAATTGGAGAAGAGAAATAATGGTGAAGGATACAAAAAGCTAAAGTTTTTTGCTGTTTTGTTTGTTTTTTCATTTTTTCATTACATTGAAGGTGCGATGAATGTGTTACTTCGAGAATGGAAGACTCTTTGCGTCACTCTAGGAGTCGTATAAATGCATACAGAGCCCTCGCCTCTCCGTCCTTAATAGCTCTGTCTTCCAAGGATCCAATCCTGACTGCATTCGAGCTCTCGTGGGAGTTACGAAGGTTGTCGTTCCTCGAGCACGAGTTCAAGTGCGAATATCAGGTGGAGTATATAGCGCATGCATAAAATGCATCAGTGAATGTTTGCACTTATAAGTGAATAATTATATTGTGAGAAATAATATACATAAGCTATCGGAAATATGTCCATATCAAAAGATGCGTGAGTTGATTGGAGAGAGGATAATAGAATAACAGATGGGCGTTGTTATAGCAGGAGAGAGTTTGAAAATTTTCATTCAGCAATCATTGAAGATATAAACAAGAAAGTCATATGGCAGAATAAAACTTTTAGATGAATGCAAACTATCGAATTTCGTTCCGAATCTGAAATGAATCTTTGACTGGATATAATTAAAAATACCGTTAACCTAATATTGTACTATGTATTGATTCGAATCCTCTAAGTAGTAAATGTGACACTTGGTAGCCCACCTATGAATGATTAATAATCATTGATATAGATTGTTGTTCAAGAATCATGTTAGTCCCTTTTCTTCTCTTTAATACCATGATAATATGAATATTTATAGAAATGTTCGAAAAAACGTACAGCCCGAAATAAATGAGATAAGTAGAATTGTTCATGCTCGCTCGCTACGCTCGCTAACGAGTTGGGTGCCCATGACTAGTGAGGGAAATTGCTTGGTGGTGTTTAATTGCGGGATCGCCTTTTCATATTTGATACCAATAGGTATTACATTAAGAACTTCGCCATTCCATTTGCGGTTAATTGTTTGTTAGCATTGCATATGTATATAATATGTATCTATATCATTATTGTTCGACAAACCGCTGAGAAATTTCTATCCTCCCGTTCCAATTTCATTTTTCATAACGGTTGTCGAAAAAACTACTAGATTGGATCAAACCAGAATCTAATCAGCACCAAATTACATCAAGCTCTATTTATGACACCACATATCATTAGGAAAGTAAAAAAACTCGTAAATTTCGTTCTATATAACAAATGCTATTCTTAAGTTAATTTCATAATATCTTGATCGAAATTTCATCGAAATTCACTTCATTTTTTAGACCTGTAGTCCACCGTATAGTTTTCCTGTTTGTTACCTAAAATTTTGTCAGTTATTCATTTCTGTTTAAAAATTCTCCATGTCAATGTTGGTTGCATCGTTTTATTACAAAATTGCAGGAGCTCAGACGCCAGTGTCAGGATTTTGCTACTGCACTTTTGGACCACACTAGAAGCTCCTATGAGTTGGAAGTTCTCCTTAATCACGATCCAACGGGACCAGCCTTCGAACATGGCGAAAGGATGCACTTGAATCGCTTGAAGTTAGCTATTAAATTGCGTCAAAAAAAAGTGAGAATTTTTCTTTTCAATCGTTCATAGTTATGAAAATCAATATGTGCTAACAAACGATATTTTGCGTGTTCAATAAACTAAGCTTTTTCTTTATACTAGTTTGTTGCACATCCAAATGTGCAACAACTTCTGGCATCCATTTGGTATGAAGGCCTCCCAGGATTCCGTCGTAAGAATATGGTTTTACAGACGCTAGAAATTATTCGCATTGGTCTCATTTTTCCATTACTCAGCGTCGCTTACATCATTGCGCCCCACAGTGTGATTGGTCAAACGATGAGGAAACCATTCATCAAATTCATCTGTCATTCTGCTTCTTACTTCACATTTCTTTGTGAGCAATTACAACTCTTCTCCTTTCCATGATTAGTGGAATACTTCCTAACATGAGTTAAGTGAGATGTGAAAGTCTTTATATGTCTCTGTGAAATTCGTCTTTCATTTGCAGTCATGTTGATTTTGGCAAGTCAGAGGATTGAAAGTGTGATAAATTTGTGGATGGGCCAAGATATATCTGAACATGAGCCCGCGCCAACGAAGAGAGGCGCTGCGCCTACTTTAATCGAATGGTATTGATTACTTTTCTTTCACTTTAATGTCATAATACAATTGACCTAGAATTTATAAATTTATCAATTTTCACTCATATTAAAAGGATTGATTGGATTAAATCATGAATGCAGGTTTATCCTTGCTTGGGTTTCCGGCCTCATTTGGTCAGAGGTAAAGCAATTGTGGGACGTAGGAATTGAAGAATATATCAATGACATGTGGAATGTCATCGATTTCGTGACCAATTCACTGTATGTTGCTACAGTAGCGCTGAGAGTCGTTGCCTATTATCGGGTCCAAAAAGAAATTGAAGGGCAAATGCCAGGATCAATCACAGAACTTCAAAGAGAAGAGTGGGACACATGGGATCCCATGCTCATATCAGAGGGTCTATTTTCGGCCGCCAATATATTCAGGTTTGTTCATTGTGTTTGAAAATAGTTTTTTCGCTTTCCACACTGCTTTTTTTTCCTTCTACTAGAATTATCATGCCGAATTAGGGTTGAGACATTCCCTCTGACTGCTTCGATGTTCTACAATATTCCTTGCATTTCTCAAATCAACATGACTACAAAAAAACAGATTATTAGAGTTATTAAAGTTATCAACTCAATTTTTATTTATATATGAAAAATTTTAGATAACGTCGGATCTTACGGGTTTCACCGAAAATAGTTTAAAACATGAAAGATAGTAGAAGGAAAAAAGACATGACCATTGAAAAGCAGAAATAATTTATTCCCATTGCATGCCTTGAGTGCGACGCGCGCAGGTATGTTTTGCTAGCGCCTAAAAAGCAAATTCTCGATTTCGTCACATTAAATAGCATCTCACAATTATAATATGCACGTAAACGAAATGACAATCACACTGATTGATGGCGAAATGATTGCCGGATCGAATAAAAATATTTTCAAATCGATATTTCCCATTTTTTATATAGAAAAAGTGTTTAAATGGTATACGGTGTCGATTTCTCCGGTTCCTGCTCGTTAGTAAACACTGCACCTTTCGAAAAATTCCTTCTGTTACTGTTATTTTTTTCAATCTCTTCTTCGATGTTTTTTTGATAATGGAATTGCAAATCACGTCTTAATATCATTTTGTTGAGTTATAATTGATTCATTTCGGTCGTCAGTATGAGAAATTTTTTCCCTTGAGCTGCAATATATAATCTTTTTTTCCAAATACAGCTTGAAAACAGCTGACGCTCTAGTCAATTGAGTAGCTGGCTGACCGCCGGTAATACAGTCTCATCTTGAATTTTTTTTCATTCATCTGCTGGAACGCGTGATAGTGTTTGACTCGTATAATAATAATATTGGTTATAATAAGAATAATAAAAATAATTAAAAATAAGAATTAAAAAAAAAAACAAATTTCGTCGTTCTATCGTGAACATATAAAGTTTATGTGTCCGTACGAACATATAATTGGAAAATTTATGTATTACATGAGCGCTTAAGGAGATACTCGCGAAATAGTCAAATTTTTAAAACTTCCTGAAAATTTGTGAATTCAATCTACGTAACCTAATAATTAATGAAAAAATTAAAAAACAGTAGGTTTCCGGGATATTTAATGAAATAATTAGGTTTGAAAATTGTAATTTTTATATGTAGGTAAATGGAGATTGCACCAGCCGCTGATTTGGTTAAAAATTTAATGCAATTAACGATTCAAAAAAAAATTTATTTTCATTGAATTTGATAGAAAAAATAATAAGCTTTCGATTAAAACAATAAAAAAAGTAGGTTTGCGAACGTACTACGGAGATATTTTATACTTTTTATGAAAAATCACAAGGAACTTGCGTTCTTTAAAGTTTTGTATTTGACTTGGCAACACCGCTTGCGCAGTTACACGGCACATAAGTAACCGCGGTTTGTTAAATGCTAGAAGATCTTAGTCATTTTAGTTAGACGGTAAACATAATTTTTTTAAATAAAGTAAGTTAAAAGTTAAACTCTTTTTAGTAGTTTTAATCAAACGTGTAGAAAATTTTCCAAAATCCGCTCGCAAATTATGCCGGTTTATCTGAGACATGTTTACAAATAAATAAATTTTAAGGTCAGGGAACTCTTGCGGTGTTGTCGAGTGTATAACGGTAATTCAGAGTGCTATATTTTTTATTAGTCAATTAAATATCAATAATTATTGAATCAGTAATTTTTTCGGAAATTTCCTCAAAAATGTTATCAATTAATTTAAAAAATCAATTTTAAGATTCATAACAAAAGTATTTCTACGTATTATTTTTATATAGACATTCTTTACACTAGGAAGGTACTTGGATCTCCTTAAGGCATGCACAGTTTGATTTACCAAACTTTTTTCTCTTTATATGTATCTTTTGAACTATTATCTTCACACAATTCCAATGAATTTGATGAATATCAGATCGAATGTAGCGACAAATTCGTATAAGATGCCATATGGAGGAAAAAATGCGTCTATTCGGAAAAAATGGCTCATATCACTGTACCAAACATACTTTGTGATGCATAGTTCTATACTATGCATTTCAGTGCTTGTGTATGAGGGCGTTGTGTTAGATAGAAGCGATTGAACCCATCAAAACATTGAACAGTTATTACATGAGTTTCGAAAGTGTCAATATTTCTGTATGGTGTTGAGATCTCTTTCTGTTCGTCCGGAAATGTCAGTTTAAGAGAACAACTACATATATGAAAACTATCGAAAATTTTCTAATACATGAATGAGGAGGTGAATTGATGTAATATTAATGTGTGCTTGAGTTCGATTCTCAGTTGGATCAAGAGCGATACATATTCGAAATATATCGTTCTTCGAGATTCGACGTTTTGTTCATAGCATTTTAATGTAATGAACAGTGCATGACAAACCCATTAATCATACGCATTATTTCTCATTGTTGCAACAGTTGGATAATTTCTTCAATTTTCATCTTTCGAAAAAATCGGCAATCATGAAATAACCTTGGTGGACAAAATCTGTCCCGGGTTATTCGGGACAGATTTTGTCCACCAAGGTTATTAGGACTACATTGAAATCGATATCAACGTTCCGAAAAGAAATAGAAACAGTCAAACGACATCTCAGCCAAAAGACATCCACTACCATATCTCTGTCAGTTTTTAGAAAATGAATGAAAAACAAATGTATGTTTCAGAAGTTCAATCGACATTTGGCCTAATTATGTTGGAATATGTATTTTTATATTTTTTAATTAATTAATTAATTTATTTATACTTTTACAAGGACAAAAAAAACCTGAATACAGCTTCATTTTCGATATATATTTTGCAGAAGTAGAAATATTCTCGTTACACCATTTCTCAAATGTATAGGATTACAAAAATTATTCTTTTTTATTCGACTGCGATATTCGACTGTGATGTTTTAGTCACTCTTCAACATCAACATATAAATACGCGATAGATGTTATACATGTATGAATACATGTAAATCTTTGGTTATGTATGAAATTAGTTATTTTCTCACAAACTATTGATCTTCATTGCATGTACATATACGGAATATATTGCTTCTACTTTTCCTGATTCAGCAAAAGTTTTTTATCATAAATATATCTAATGACATTTCAACCCGTTCTTCGATATTTTTGGTTTACGAACTCTATATATGCTACTGTTACATAACTATGATTTTTCTGAACATTTACTTACACTATATATATAGGAATAAAAACAGGTTTCACGTTTGAGCTAGACGCATTCCACCCTGTAGATCGTGGAGAGAAAGAAAATGGTATTCATCCAAAATGCCTGTTGTTCTCACACGAATTTTCACCGTTCTGGATGGACGTCATCATTGTAGAACACATCACGGCCGACATCTGCATAATCATATACTGTCATTGTAATTTCTGATTTCAGTTTAGTCAGTGAGAGCATCATTACACAGTGATTCGATAAATTTCCACACTGTATTTATATAATTATGATCGTATATGTATACGAATCATGAATCCATTTGGAATTGAAAAATTGCAAAATAGGGTATTTTTACATCAACTGTGAATAGTGTATTATTTCATCTAATAGAAAGTACAGTATTTACAAATGATGAAGCTATATTGAATTCTAGTTTTGTGTACTTCCTTCGGGAAACTTGTAAAATAATTCATCAAATTTTTGTATTATGATGAGTATGTTCGTTAAGCTCGGGTCTCGTTTCGATACGCTATTCACTCATTCTTGCTGTGCTCACCTTGAGGTACTCCAAGCTACTCACATTTATGTTTCATAATAACAATGAGTGAGGAAATAAAAATAATTGTTGCTGAGCTATATCGAAAGCTATTTTTTTGCGTTTCAAGTTAAGTGTCGTGACATACAACAATCAGTCGAGTTCAATTTTCTGCCTGCATGGCGTTTCACAATACAATGTGGCACATGCAAAACTCTGATCATCGGGTTCAGCCCTTCAATTTAATATACGGACGACAATTCTCATCACCCGAACCAACGAATCTTTATTTGTAGTGAAAATGCAGGATAACATGTCATAGTAGTGTAAAGAACTCTTATCAACAATTCAATTAAGAATGTATACTATCGAATATCGATTTTCCGAGAGGATGTAATCGATCTCGATCCGACTGATTCTTGGAGAGAATATTTTATTATATTTATAATTTGGAGAGAATATTATATTTTATTTATAATTTATTTACTCCGAGACGGAGCAATTTCGATTCCGATGCCGAGATTTTTCCGAATGCTTGATCCAGTGTTATTCTGTGATCCCTACAGATGGTTGCTGCCCCCATTAAACAGAATGATAGGCAACCCCGCTATAGGATAACGTTTCTACTTTACTCGGAGTTTGAAATATTGCGCAAAGACCCATGTTATATGAATGGGGGAACTGTGGTGGATGAAAAATAAAGTGGCGTACTGGAGATAGTACCGACAGGAAAACACCACCTAGTAAAAAAAATGCGTTGGATACTAATTGCATATTAGAGTATTTTGCATGTTTCACAGCTGATAGACCATTGGGCCGGCCCGCCCTATTTCAACTTCAAAGTGCATCGATGTGATGATGGCAAATTTGTCCAAATGCCATTAGTCCCGGGTGCCATTACATGGACGTGGTATTATTTTCCCGATGTTGTTTATTCTCCTACGATAAGCGAAAAAACTGGGTGCTGGTACGATTTAATATCAAAATAATTGGAACTGGGCGAGTCATTTCTCTTCGGTTAATGCATTTTAACGTGTATTCGAATGTGAACGAAAATTCCATTTAGGTATAAATGTTATACAAACGATATTTCTCAATGATGGTTCTGATTTCGATGACGTTTTAGATATAATAGTATATTGTTCATGACTCTTTGGAAATGTAATATCATCCTCTAAATAGTGTCCACAAAAATCTTCCATGAAATGATGATTAAGAGAGCTCCAGCGAAACTAATGACTCAAAATAATGATGAAATTTTTTTTTTGGTTAATAGCTAAAATTGTTATAAAAATTCACTATTCCAATTCATAACAATGAAATGAACTTGCGAATTATTAATTGATTATCATTTATTTGAAAAAAATAATAAAATGACTTTTTTATTTCTTACATCTGCTGTTCGACGAAAAGACACGGCAACAGCGCACTCCCATCTCAAAGTAGAAAGATTGAAAATAAGTTTAATCAATCAATAAATAATAAAAATGAAGCGCATTGGTATAGTAAAGAATATTCGTTTTTTTTGTTCCAAGATTTTACGTCTGATTTTTTAAATTATCGGATTTTTCTCTATTACAAATTATTAATGGTGGAAATTTAATAGTGAAAAAGATAGAAAAATTCCTTGCGGAATTGATTATATTATAAAAGGCAGTGTATAAGAACTTTTGAAAACGTGATCTTCTTACAGCATTTTTCTAGAAAATCAAACGGTGAATTGTTTCGAAATTTTGGTAGTAATAACTTTCCAACGGTTCTGATGGACTGCGCTGGCATGAGGAGGGTGGAAATTAGTGTTCCAAACAAAATATAAATTTGTTGGAAGGACAATTTTGGAGAATGCGCATCACTACACATTTCTCATCAAGTACATAAGTATTATTTTTCATAGAATTATATTAAAGAAGTATGGTAATGATAAAACCTGAAGTATAACTGAATGTTGCGATTGGCCCCCTTTCCCTTTCCTCCGAAATTCAAAAAATTTATATTTATACCGGATATTTATTGATGCACTTGCTATCAGACGCTGGCAGAAGGGTGAGGTGTGATTATAACACAGTTAGCTTACTGCGATATTGCATTGGGGGCCTTAGTATTTCGTGGAATCAATGTGTGCAGTATTGGATTTTCTTAAAAGTTTTATGTGTTAGTTGAATTATGAATTATTCTGCACATTTGTGCTATCAACTGGAAAAATGGTTGTTCGTTCACTATCTCGAATATCATTCAATATTTCACATCTTCATTATGTGACCTGACATTCGCATATCGGTCACAGGAGAAATATTGACTTGTCCGAAATCAAATAAATTTGTTGTTATATACTAATGAAGTTGTTCTGTTGATGTCATCCTAACGTATTTTAAAAAGTGATTGTAATGTAATACACGATCAATTCATGATTGTTTTATGTATTCTGAAGGATATATTGACTGTATTAAAATTAATGGACGGTGCTGTTCTGTATTTCATCAGCTCATTGAAACTCGTCTACATATTTTCGGTGAATCCACATCTTGGACCACTTCAAGTGTCCCTATCGCGGATGGTGATGGATATAATGAAGTTCTTTTTTCTGTATGTGCTTGTACTCTTCGCATTCTCCTGTGGTGAGTGGTACGTCATTTACGAATGACAGGAGATTAAATAACACCGTGAGACATCACAAAAACGTCACATTTTCACGCACACAACACTCTCATCATACACACAGGGTTGAATCAGTTGCTGTGGTATTACGCTGACATGGAGAAAAAGCGATGTCCAACCGCATCGTCGCATTCACCACACAGCAATGTCACCACTGACTCGAATGCTTGTATTGTTTGGAGGCGATTTTCCAAGTGAGTTGATAAAATAACTAGCATACGCCAAAAATAGTACCGAATTCAATAATTCTCGCGTTTTTTTTCCAGCCTTTTTGAAACAATTCAAACACTCTTTTGGGCAGTATTTGGATTGGTGGATCTCGAGAGTTTCGAATTGGACGGTATTAAAGTGTTCACGCGCTTTTGGGGAATGCTCATGTTTGGCACATATTCCGTTATAAATATAGTTGTCCTCTTAAATCTTCTCATCGCAATGATGAATCACTCCTACCAGCTTATATCGGTATGTCATATGTATTTTCTTTTCGACTTCTTAACTTTTCGACACAAAACACATATACAGATATCAAAATTCTTTTTGCGTCATCTCATATATGTCTTTGTCGGATATGTATTCATATCAATGCAATAATCATACTTTAGAAATTACATTCAGTTTTGGTTGAACATCTCGTGAAAACTCAATTTGGTTAAACAATAGACGGTTATTTATCAACAGTTAAATGCTCAATAATTAATCCATCCCAAAGTACATACCTTATTCCCCTGTTAGTTTTCTTGTATTCTATTTCGTCATTGTTCATCCACATTGAGGTTTTTCCGAATATCAGAGTAACATAAAGATAGAGAGCTAAATTTTGATATGTTATTAATCGCTATTAAATAAGTATAAGATAGTATTTTGGAAAAGATCTAACGCGTAGTTCTGTAAATATACGAATGTAGATGAACTGAATTTTACGAAAACATCAGTCAGCCATGCATCAAAATGAATGAAATTTCTAACTCGTGAGTGTGGCAATTGATAAAACAATGGGCGAATTTTTCAGTTAAATCATTGCTGCATACTTTCATGAGTTTCAATTTATTCATTTTTTTTTTCTATAGTTATATTTTTTGAAGTCGGAATTCGGTTGTTTTTTCACTCATTTTCTGAACTTATGTATGACATTTAACCAAACACTATCAACAATATTATACAACTGTTAGATATGCTACTGGCAGATCTATTTTATGTGAAAAAAAAAAATTGAGTTAAAAGATATTCAATTATTATCGTTAGGAAACAATTAATTGTATTAATCTGAATAAAAGTCATTTTAGGTGACATCTAAATTTATATTATTTGTTTACATGTTCATATTTTTTATTGTAGTATGCAAAAAATCTAGATTTTGTTATGATTTACGGGGTACTGTCTGTATACTACCTTAAATTGCAAATTTCAATATCAGTAAGGTTTCAGAATGGAACAATTGTGTGTCGCTACATTGGAAAAAGGGACTTGTCACGCATAGATGTTCTCAAATATAGTCACACATAGATAGAAGTCATCTTTTTTCATCTATTATTGATTAAGTCGTCACAGTTAAATATTTTTCATTAAATTTTGTATTCTATCCAAACACAGGAACGTGCCGACGTGGAGTGGAAATATGCCAGAAGCAAATTGTGGATCAGTTACTTCGAGGAGGGGGGAACTGTTCCACCTCCATTCAATATCATCCCTACTCCGAAGAGTATATGGTATGTTGGTCAGTGGATCTATAGAAAATTTTGTGGACACAGTCGAGCTGCCAAGAAAGAACATATGAGGACCATCCGAGTGAGAAGAATTTCACAACGTAATTTTTCATATCGTGTGCTAAATTTATTATGCTATAATCTATGTTATTTGTCGTGAATTAAGCGAAAAGCAAAACAGGCATCGGAAAGAGACTTCAGATATCAGAGTATTATGCGAAATCTCGTGAGACGATACGTAACAGTGGAACAAAGAAAAACTGAAGGCGAAGGTGTGACCGAAGACGATGTGAATGAAATAAAACAGGACATCAGTGCATTCAGATGCGAGCTCATTGAGATACTGAAGAAGTCTGGGATGAATACATCAACATGCTCTGGAACCGGTACCGGTGAGACCCAACATCCCTCCTTGAATTCCTTCTCACAATCACCTTTTCCTGTATTTCCATTCTGCAAAATTTCCACTCTCTGGAATTTCTTGTAACACCGTGTATTGGCATGCATACATGCCAATAAGTTCAAGTATTTCAATAACGTCCTATGAAATGACATATACAAGTGGGAACTATAATTGATAGGTGCTGGCGGGAAAAAAAATCGTCAAAAAGAACGTCGACTGATGAAAGGATTCAATATCGCTCCCCAACCCGGCGGGAGTGGAACATTACCTCCCGTCGCGGAATTTATTGCATCACTACAACAAGCTCAACATGAAAATTCGACTCATCATGAATTATTCGGTAGTACATTGAGTGGCATTTTCGGACCAGTGTCAACACCGAAGAAGCATCCGCATCACATCAGTACAAATAGTGTCCCAGGATTGTCGATGTGTGCAAGACAAAATCGATGTATTCGTAACGGGTCAAGAAAGAGACGTTGGGGCACGTTGATCGAAGCTGCTAAAGCCCGCTCGCGACTCATTGGTGAGTCATGAATATTTGTTATCAATTAAAGTTATTGTGTCTCATTGGACGCTAAAATGCACAATCTCATGCATCAGGCGATATGTACACGTTTATGTCTTGCTGTCCTTTAGGGTTTATACTTTTGTTGAAAGTAGCGGAGATAAGAGAAACTTATAACGTTTCTCCGTATTGGTTCTGTTTATTGGGATAGACACACACTTATATATCAAGCAAGACGACGCCACGTGAATATATGAATATTGCATCATTTTTACGTCTTTACGTTTATGAAATTTATATAACGACACAGTCAATTGCGTATCTAAATTTTTTTATGTCTTCTTCATCCACTATTTTCGAAAACCTAAATTGTTCATTGAAATCCGTATGAGAATACATATACAGAACTGTAGCATTTAATTTAATCGTCAATTACAATCACCAACATCTAACATTAGAAAGTTCACTATTTCTCTCATTGCAGCAGCGCGAGTTAGTAGCACTCCAATAAGCAATCATGTAAAATTTTCAGATATCTATTGAACTCTCTATCTCATAACTCAACAATATTCAATTACTTTACCAATATTTAGAATTTTAATGAAACACACCTCAGGATTCTAGCTCGCCAACAATCATACGGAAAGTTAATGATGTTCTATTGATGATTTTTCGAATGTTTCTTGGGGGAAAAAACGCGAAACTCGATATAAACGAATCTAATCCATATGAATATTTAGAATCGAATATATCTTTGAATCTGCAGGACGTTCCCGATCAGAGGACTCGATGTATCCACCTGCCTCAGAGGATGGCGGTTTCCGTTCTGAAGGATCATCGGACTCTAAATCGTCATTAGATTTACCAGGTCAACCGCAAATTGCAGCTACAACAACAAACGGCCACAACACTAATAGTTTCCAGAGTCAGCAACGTAACGATGAACGTAGTCAAGAACAGCATCATCATGTATTCAGTCATGGTCTTGGGCCGGCCTTGGCAGCATTGCGGAAAAAACGCAAAAAGTTCTCTGCTTCACGATCGTCAACATCAATGATGACAAGTGGCAATACTAGCACTGTCGAGAGCATTTCAACTTTACCAATCGGCAATTCTTCAACATTCACTCCAATTACCACGATCATGTTAAAGAGTCAACTCTATCGCGCAAGTAGCGTCCCAGCACGTGATGCAGATCCTGTTACCGATCAAATTATTCAATCACGGCGTCATGATATCACTCAGAGTCAACAACCAAGTTTAGACACAGTAGAAATTATCAGTGGCAGTAAACGTATCGGTGAGTATTGAGAAAAACATGATCGAAAATAAAAAGTCAAATCAATTTAAGGATGATTAATAATTCTTGAGCGATTCGTTTTTTGAAAATTGACAAAGAAGCGGACAATGTCAGCAATGAGGTAGAACAACCACTGAATCCTCCAACAACTACTGAGCAGAGTGTTCTAGGTTACCCGATGACGTCTAGTGACACAATACCAATCCAAAGTCTCACAACTAGCGTTAAGCGCAATGGATCAGCAACACAATTGCAGAGGCTAGCAGGCATTGAGACAATACGTGATGTCACCTCCGGCTGGCTCTGAGGATAGTCATCATGGTTGCCTCTTCCGCTACTTCACTATATATCCGTAATTTCCATCGAATAGACCGAGTAGATGGCAAACTTAGAAAAAATAAAAAGTAATCCGAAAAGTGATAAATGAAGAAAAAACGCGCGCGGGCGCCTCTATTTCCTTTTTTAATACAATAAAGAATTAACTAGTCGACCATCTTATCTCTATACGTACATATTTCACATTACATATATACAATATTGTTTTGCAATATCATCAATCATTCTATTGTTATTCAGTGTTTGATTGTATTTTTTCACCTGCACGCCTATAATTTAAAAAAAAAACGTATAAGGACATGTGGTGAAATAAAACTTGCCACTATGAAAATTTATAACTGCCAGTTATTCAAACAAAGGATTCGTATTAATTGTTAGGTATCGCGGGATAAATTTGGACAGTCGAAAATATTTTATTCAAAATTTATTACTTATAAATGGTAGCATGTAATATTCAGTGTTTGTTATGACAAACGAAACATGAGAAAACGTGAGAGAAACGAGCTATAACATTAGCTATTATCTCCAAAGTCATATTTCAACCAGAATTTTAACGGAATTTTTGGACGAGTTGGTGGATCAGACGCTTCCGTCGCGACCAAGTAGCACCAGCTCAGCAATGATCATTTATTGTATTTCACGATAGGATTTTGAATAGTACAACTAAAACGGCTCGAAAGCTTAACGTAAAAAAACAAAACAACAGAGTTGTCAATCATTCTGTATAAAATATTATTCATAAACAAATTATATTAAAAATTGGATTCCTTTATGTTTGTCTTCTCTCCCTGGGAACATACAGATTTATTGTCATGTGTAATAAAAAAACACAAATGTAAGTATGATATTGTTTAAGTGACACATATTCAATGGAATGTGTGAATCGGGCCTCTGCGTGAATTGTCATAGTTCTACTTTGCTAGTGAACATTTGGGTCTTCGGCCATGAATTGTGAGGTAGAGACGAGTTGTCCTAATCAATCACAAGGTGCTAACTGGCATCGCGCTCGCCGTTGCAATCGCCTCGGACAAGGATGCCCACCATTTTCTGGCTGCCTCTGTATATGAAAAAATGATGATAGTAATGAAATGAATTTTACCTAATATCATGTACTATTGGGAAAAAATTTGAATTAACAAAATTTCATTTGTTCGATGAGAATAGCACATACACATAAAAAGGCGAAGGTGGGAAGCAATGTTTTAAGCCAGGACAAGTATTTATATAAGTAAATGTATCCTCCATACGTTCGACCGTACATTCGAATTTTTCCATTTCCCATGGCGAAGTGTTGCGGAAAAGGTAGGGATCGGGTGGTATACAGAAACGCGCATTATGACATGCCCACATGTTTTGGTGCAATTACAAATGTTTGTTGCAATTGAAAAAATGAATATGGGTATGGGCAGATGATCAAAATCAATTTTACGCGCAATGATTTGCACTTCGTGAATTTATATATATATATCCCGAAAATACTCTTGAACAATCAATTGCTTCGATTCATTAAAACTCATATATAAATTCATTTCGCTGGTTAATTTTTCCAATCAAAATTCAAATTTACCTTGATGATCCTGTAGCTGGTGACACGTCCAGTGCCACATGTGACATTGCATGGGGACCAAGGTGACCACTCACTCACCATACAATCAATAGGTGGAAGTATTGTTGATTGTATTTGTAATTCCTGCGAAGGTTGTTTGCCAGTTAGTGCAGCTTTTACGATGCCACAAGTGCTGATGCATTCCTCGTATGTTAAAAAATTATTTCTGTTGCCACGGCAACCCCCATATCCGAATGATACACATGTTAAGCGTTTAGCATCAAAGGCCCAACGTTGAAAGTATCCCCGGCATGGTCCAACATCAGCTCCTTCCATACAGACAATTTTTGCCGTAGCCATATCAAAAGTACAGTCAGCTTGAACGAGACACGTACGTTGCTGGAGTAATTCAACTCGTGTCGAGCACTCCTCTTGCCTCGATGGATCTACCATTAACAATCGTGTGCGAAATTTGACGCCTTGGCCACACGATGCACTGCATGGTGACCAATCTGACCAATCAGTGACTTTGCAGGTGGGATCGATGACTTCTTCTGTTCCCAGTGCACACGGCGTACTCATACATTTGTCTTTTTCTATTAAAGTAACGTGAAGACATTTCTTCCGACCCATTTTATCAATGAAACGTCGTGATTTCATACGCAATCCCACCCCACATGTACTCGAACATTCCGACCATTCTGACCAGTTAGTTACTTCGCAAATTTGTGGATCGACACCCGTTAAATTTGCGTGACCCTCGTTATTATCATCATCATTTTCGTCATTACTGAAAATAATTGGACAAATATAAAATGCGTCTGGTCAATATATTGTAAAATGATTTCATCAGAAAGTTGATTTACTCACGGACATTCCGGAAAGTGTGCAACACACATCTCCTTTGATATCAGTTGTCTATTGCATCCCAACATTGTGGCTTTTTGTGGCATGATGTAAGTACGCGTTCGCATTCGGAGACCCTTGCCACAACTAACAGAACAAGGAGTCCAGGTCGTATAAGCCGTTGTTTTGCATTCGGCTATATCCAATCATTTATTACGAATTAAAAACATAAACTATATTCCTATCATGAATTTTATTTATTCATAAAATACATGAATCTTACGTCGTGACGTATCCTCCGTGTTTTCTGCAACTTCAAATTCAGCAACTTGCTGTTTCAATACCGATTCATCACATCCACGCTCGATGATCTTTTCCCTGTTTATATATAATTTAGCCAATGGTAGCATGGGTGTGCCTGTGGGATCATAAAATGGCGATCGGGGATCTTCTGGATAGAAGGATGTGATTGGCTTCATTTTTTCGCGCGGTTTTGTCTCTGCATTGGGTGACATGTAACTAATTCCGCCATCAGTCCCCGCATCCCAAGGATAAAGATCAATAATCAGGCTCTTTCTCCATGTACAATTTTTGTCACAGAGATTGAGTTTGCTGACGCCTACAACCCAATCGGGTGATGGACCAAGCATCGAAGCTACAGATAACAATGGATGGTTCCGATCAACTCTGGAAATGGATGAGTGATGAAATAGATGCTTGTGAAATGAAAAAATTAGCGATTTAATGTTTACGAGTTTTTCACCGGAAATTTGTTGATGTATTCGTATTAACATTGGGATACCACAACCCGGCAGCCTTTACGAGTGTCCTCAGATGTTGAGATTTGGCTCTAAGTTCATTCTCTAAGCCAGTTGCCGAACCCCACTCTGCTAATTGACGAAAACCATCAGTTGCTATGTGATCGCGCCCCCAAAATGAGAACGAGCTTTCATGAGATGCGCCAATTAGGTCACTGAAGTGTGTTAACCATGCGGAGAAGGGGAAATCTCGTGGATGCGTAATGTTGCTCCAAATACCTTCCATGATGAGCTGCCAACAGAATTATGCGTGTGGGTTAAGTGAATAATTTGAAAGGGGATCCAATTATGTTATGATACTTACTGAATATTTTGCTTCATCGCATGCACAGCAATACGAATCATCATCACGATTATTTAATTCATCACTTGATACTTCGCAGAAAGTTTTGACCAATCTACCATCTTCGGCATACCATATCGAAGGACTTTCCATCACCATGGCAGTAAAAGTAACACATCCAGATCCCGATGCAGGTGCTCGCCACATCACTTCTATCTCGGACTTGGGATAATCACTTATCTCTGACACTGTATTGACGCAATCTTCATTGAATGTTGTTTGTGAATTTGGATAAAGTTGAAAAGATCCAACTTTGGATACTGGACTGTTTGGCGTATGCTGAGAATCAACCGACAATGTAAATCTTGTGAATTCTTTCACTTTTGAATGTGTTTCTCCATCTGTAATTTTCATCAAAATTACAACAATGTTCTCGAATATTGCGTCGAATATATTCACCTCGAAGCCTTATTGTATATATCGTGTTGGGAGTATATTTTTCATATATTCCGCTCGTTATTATTGCATATCCTCCATCTCCTGGTGTTCGGGCTCCGGAGATCAGCCCCGGAGATGGTTCTAATGGACATGACGTCTCACCTAGGTTAAAAACCAAAAAAAGGAATATTGATAGTGTCCACAGACGCGACATTACTGTTGATCAAAGTTGAGAGACTAGTTGGTTGAGAGTTTATGTCTGCCTCAAGCACACATCAGTCACGTGATCTCACATAGATAGTTGAACGGATGTGAAGGGGGATTTATCATCTGGACAGAGGAAATGGATTTTGTTCAAGTGATTGAGATGCTGTTGTAAAATTCAATACGGTTTTACTTTTGCATTTAGTGTGGCTAATAATATTTGAATGACACATCAATTGATCATTTCATTCGGAGAATGTGGAAAATGGTGCAATTGAGATTTTTATATTTATGCTTCGTAGTGGGGGATGTGCCAGGTCTTTGGTGTATCACTTAGAACTATTGACCTTTACTAGTGATAAACTCCACCAAACGCTACATAGATAATTAATGCAAAACTAGAATTTTACAATTCGACCCAGAGAAATAAAATGACGTCCATTTTTTCACATCTTAATGACTTATTATTGAACAATTCAGATTTACGTTCCACTTTGAAATCGATATGAAAGATGTAAAAAAAAAGATAAATAAAAGGATAAAAAAATGATTCCCTTTCAGTTAAATTTTATTTATCTAATCGAGAGTTGAAACAGGATAGAATTGAGTGTGTATGGCAGAGATAACCGCTTGACGGCGCAATCACGGTCATCATTTTACTCAGCAGCATTTACAGTATATTCTACTTTCATATATTATATTGGTTCTAACATAATACAATTTTCATGCATGACGCAGATTTATAATACTTATTAGTAATACGTGCGAAAAATCAATTCACAAACAAAGTCATAGTTATTAATGGAATTTTCAATGAATATGATCACACTATATTGTAACACTGACGTACACTATTGTATTCAATGGCATATTTAATCACAAAATGTACGATTTAACTGATAAATGAAAATCAGCCATATGAAATTATGACTACAAAAAATATTATGAACGATTCATGCATCAATCATCATATTGGGGTGTGGAAAGAAAAGTTATAATTTGTCAAACTGTAAAACATGAAATAAATACTGATGTACATACAAGGAATGGAATTAATAAACAATTGTAAATAATTGTTTATCAACTGACAAGAATCGTTTTTGGGAATCTAATTTGCCACAGCAAAAACTACCCATTACCACTTATGGACGAATGTATTTATAAAGATATGCACAAAAATTCATGACTGTATCGAAATTTTGAAACTCATTGAGAAAAGTGAAAATTTCGAAAATGGAAATAACTATGATGTGCTCAATTTAAACAGAGTATCGCGATATTGGGATTGTAATTCGACGTAAGTACATGTACGCAACGGGTTAATTCTAGCAATCTCTATGTTTTTGCTCTGAAATTATTTATTGAAACTTCATAAACTGGTGAATTGATATAATCTTATGATTGACTTTTGTTCTCCGACATCCTCGCCGAAACTGCTAAAAATTTATTCGGATGTAAATCACTATTTTTGAATAAGTAAACCCATTCACCATTTCACATTAGATGAAGATGTTCAAAAAGTTTTGCTCCAATAAAAAAAAAAAGAAAGAAGGGAACATACAGTGCCTGAGTATTTTTTTACACATTTTAATCACGCCCTGTGTTTTATAAGGTACTTGGAGGTTTGAAGGAGTATTTATAATGGTATTTGCATGGAATTCAATGCATATTATCAGTCCAAGCATACAATCGATCAGAAAGTATCCAAGGGTATGATTCACGATATATATAATTGTTAATTGAATATGAAAAATTTACTTTGTCTAATTCTGGCTCGCTGCAGCGAAATATTATGAGTTGTCCTATACGTATGCTTGAAATAGAAGTTGATGGATAACTAGTAAGCTTGTCCTATTGAAACTTTTGTTTATGTTGCTGTTTGGTGCAAAGTGAATAATAGAAGATATAGTATAACAGAATTACTATTCTAACGTATGATATTAACAATTTTCACTAACTTGTGTTTGGTCATTCTTTACGAGGACAGTAACAGACAAATTTGATAAAATCATCAACGAAATTGAATCTCGATCTGCATAAAGTGAAAAAACTTGCTCGATATCATTGGATAAAATCCAAATGTCGCACTATGGATTATGACATTCCGTAAATTACTTAATTTCCTTCTAAGTTGAGTTTATGAGATTAAACCAAGCAAGTTAGTTGCCTTATCGGATCACTCTTCACAAGAGTAAGACGAAATAAAAATATGATATTGATACGAATGTCCTTCAATGAATCGAGAAATAAAGAATTTTTCCTTCAATTCTAAAACGAAACATTACTAATAGTGACAGTGCGCACGATTGGAATGCTGGAAGTCAAGCAAAGGTGAAAAAGCGCACTGTTCCTGATAATTTTTCCGACAACAGTTGGTTTTACACACTTTGAAGTTTCTATTGACTTAATTTATTTTTGGAATATGATACAATAGCACAAAGTACAATTGATAATTATTTCACATGAACAGATATATATATATATATGAGGGATCTGATCATGGTACAGACCAAAATTTTTTCAATTCCATCATACAAAAATAATGACATTAAATAAAATTACCGGTTTTCACCGTTTTTTTGACACTCATCTGATGTATTTTTGGTCAGAATAAATATTACATTTGAACATAAGTAATCAAAATATGAACTATTGAGGGAAATTCTTAATTAGAAAATAATTTTACTTCATTTTTGTGAATAATATTAAAAGAAAATATGAATTATCGCATTGATCATGCCAAAAATAAGTTGGTAACCTCCTGGGAAAAAATCGGCATGCATGATCATTCACGATTCAGCAATGACTTTGCCTGAAGAATACACCACTCATACTCAGCCATGCATCCTTATGCATGGCGAGAAGACAATGATGGTAGTAACATATTACTAGTTCTGGATTATCCAGTCGGTTACTCATTACGATTCCTACTTTACGGACCACTGAATGAGTTCTGATCCGTGCTAAATTTATCGGCGGGTGGGGACCGATTACACATCTGTTACCGACAGATAGAGCTTTTTGTATTGACCGACAGATGGGGAAGCGATAGCATACCGTGCCAACAGATGGATTTTTTAATTTCGTACAGTCACCACCAGTTATGCCTGGGTCGGGAATTTTCCATTTTTATCCACTCTACCTATTATTATACTCATGTAGTTTATTGACAGATGTAAACAAATACACGGGGTTAGTGAATAAATAAAAAGTTTGATTTTTTTCTGCTGCTGTTTACATATGTCAATAAACTACTAAAGTTATTGTATAAATCTCGAAAATTAAAAATCGAGTTTTTCACTGATCTCGACGTTTTAAACCCTCTCCAACATAACCTGCACATTTTCAGCGCATAGTATGTATGTATATGTGTGTATGCATGTGACGCAAATTTATGTCGTATGATTACGACCGAACTAATAACGCGATTTGAATGGTATATGACGTAATCGATGGGGCTTGACGTAATGTGGTGCTGATTAGTTTTCGGTCCGAATCGATCGAGTAGTTTTTCCGTTTGTTCAACAAACATGTATGAAAATGAAATTCAAATAGGGAAATTCAAATTTCTGGGAGACTTGTTGAGCGGTTATCATTTATATTTGTGTATGGAAAAGAGAATAAGTGTATATATATGTATATTACATCTCTTATTTCATTATTTTCTCTCACTCTCCCTTTCTCTTTCTTTTTCTCTCATACATATTTTCTTCATGATTTCATAACAAACACACAAACAAACAAACAAACAAATAAACAAACAAACAAACGACCAGCAAACGACCAGCAAAACCGACGACCAACAATCGACCAAACCAACAAACCAACAAACCAACAAGCAAACAAACACGAGAGAGAGCGTTTATTCTTTTTCGCAGATATAATTATTCGTCGTATGGACATATTCTTCATTTATTTATCACAAATAATGTTCTTGAACTGATATAATTGAAAAAAAAATACAAATACGAACAAATCTATACTCAATACAAAAAACAACGAGATTTCCTGGATGCTATTGTTACGTATCCCTTAAGCTTAATTTCCAAACTCATACACAATCACACTATTGCAATAAATAAATAATCTTTGAATCAAGTGTTCAATAAAATAAATATTCTATAGTTCATAAGATACGCGATATCCGGTCGAGCAATCGTTCGCTGATCAAATTTCTAAAGTCGAAAATCAATGAAATTGTATCCATTTAAAATTCGCCAACCAAATTGAATGGGAAATACGTGTAGAAGGGCGTTTTCATGACGATTTTCCTTAATTTTTTTAGGGCATAAAAAATTAATCTTATTAATTGAAACTATCAGGTTATTACATACATATATTTATGAGTATTTTTCCATATCTTCCAATAATATAACTCAAAAAGTAGCGGAGATATCAGCTGATACACATGGTAGGTTGTCCTCCGACTCAGCAGTTGATGTACACGATGGAAGCCACAATTTTTATCTGAAATCAATGGCACAGAAAAATTACCTTTATTATATGTGTATCTTCTATATGAACCTCAATCCCAAAAAAAAATGAATACAATAACTTCCTATCGGGAAGTTAAAAAAAAATTTGCATTTTTTAGAAGGCTGTTAAAGTAATTCGTGATTTTTCCCCATGTTTTCATATATTTATTATAAAAAAAAATAGTTCAAATAAAAATATCGCTTATGATTGAGGTTCATACAGAGTAATCGCATAAAGAAAATTATGAACCAAATTGCAAGATGATTGGTCTAAAACTTTTTGAGCTAGGGTGTACACGGTTTCGGAAAAACTCGTTTCGAGAAAAATGCGTTTGAAAAAAAAGTGACCGAAAAAGTTAATGTAAAGTAGTATTAAACTAATTGCAACAACTTACCAATCAATCAGCTATTCCAGCACCATATTGCAAACCTTCTTCAGCTTCATATGCTTTATTTTCAGCGTGCAACTTTTCTTTTCGTGCTTTTCGCAAGTCACGTTCTCGGATGCTGTACCGAAGGGCAATTACTAAATCGCTTATAACTTTTAAACGAATAGGAATTTTGACTTGAAATTTAAAATCTATATTTTTGAATAGTTTTACAAGTGATTCATGAAAAGCCTCTACAATAATTTCCCCCCTTAGGAGGAGGAGGGGGGGGG
>JAPYZF010000563.1:0-32273 GCA_030523045.1 Meteorus cinctellus | reverse complement strand
TTACCGACCGATCCGACCAAAAGCACACGGTTCTGGCTAAATACACTTTTCTACGCACAGGCTTCTGCTACAATAGGCTTCTTTAAACATACACTTCTGGCACACACACTTTTGCTGCATAGGCTTCTGAAATACATCGCCAATATGGCATAGGCTTCTGGTTGCATAGGCTTCACGCTATTTACTTCTGAACCATAGAGTTCTGATGCACAGGGTTAACAGGTTGCCTATGTATGCTTATGGACATGAAAAAATTCATTGGAATTAATAAACAATGGTATAATCGATTGGTATATTCAATAAACTCATGGATAATTGTTAACAAACGCATATATATATTTTATTATATAATATATTTCCATATAATCATTGCTACGATGAATTTCATAATAAATGCCCAGGAATACAAATTATAGAGTTTTATTCCAGAAATGACATTCATTTCAATTCAGTATGGTTACTGACACTCTCGACAGAGTTATGTGGAAATATATATATTTGACATTCAGACAGGGTTGTGTTCGATAGAGTTATGGGCTGAGGGTTATGTGTTGACAGAGTTGTGTTCAATAGAGTTAACGGCTTACCCGATCAGTAATTTTTCATTCACCCTATAGTTTTCTACTTTATCGACACTCATATATGTCAAAGGGAGTTGTGTTCGATAGAGTTCTGTGGTGACAGAGTTCTGTGAAAACAGACTTCTGCGTCGACAGAGTTCTGTGTCGACAGGGTTGTGCGTCGACAAACTTCTGGGGCGAGAGTTCTGTGTCGATAGAGTCATGCGTCAATAGAATTATTTTCGACAGAGCTCACGGTATGCCTAAAAAAGTGCGCTGTACCTCAACTAGTTTTCATTGTAGTAATAGCACTTAACATAGGGAAAATTGTCTTCAAAATTGATCACGACTGCTTCGTGGATACGTCCTCAAAACAGAAATTCTGTTTCTATTCTTTATTTGTAACTTCTTATTTTTGAATTGTAACTTAATCAACTGTTCTGCGCCATTGTCGGATTCCACTTTTTGTTGTTCCTCTTCCTTTTTTTTGTTCTCTTATCTCTTATATCTCATTTTTTTCATTGTGTACTGGTCTTTATTTTCGACAGAGTTATCGGTACAGCGTTCAATGTACCTGCGCATAGTGTCATTTAGTGATTCGTTCGAAACAACCAAATAAAGAGCACATGTTGTGGACATAACCAATATTGAGTCATAATAAATATATATGTTTATAAGCAAATTTCTAGAGACTTACGTTCTACATCGTTAATTTATGTTCATAAAATTTTATTTATATTCGAGTGTATATTTATTCTTTATCGTAAACATCGTACATCAAGACTTGAGGTTACTTTTATGTAAGTATTAATTATGAGTGCGATCATATATTTATAAATAAAGAAATTTTCTGAATGTTGAGTTGGTAAATAATTGAAAAAATATATTGAAATTTGATTTTTTACCGGGTGAGCCCATTCAATATTATTTATACAAAGTTGACATAATTGTATATATATATTTGTTTCTATCAATGTATATTTGGAAGATTAGCATGGAATTCAATTATTTTTAAGTTTTCTAATGCCTTCAAAAAATTCGAAGAGATGAAGATTAAATGAAACATGGTTGTTAAACAATGACTCATACAATGTACGAAATTCAAATTGTATAATCCAGTATAAATAATCTGATGTTCGAGCTTGAGGAGTGGCTATATACCAAAGTATAAACAACAATACCAACATTGGTTCTCCATATTACCATATAACATCGAAACACTGAATTAATCAGTTCAATGAGGTAATCAGTTAGTGAACTTCGTGCAGCTGGATGTAGAATGAAAGATGGATAGACAATTGAACTAATAGTTATTTATATTTACCCATACCATAAACTAGATGAAGTTGTATATTTTTTGGAATGGTCACTACTTCCATACACAGCTATATTGGTAAGGTACACCTGGGCAGAGGAGAAGTTTCCCATAATTTTAAGCCGAGATTTCTATCTCAACTTCAGTCCCGAAAGTTGTAGAAAATTGCTTGACTTGTTACACGGGGATCTGCATTTAACTACGAATAATTACTCGACAGTTTCTATAAGATGGCACAGCTTTACCATCGATGCTGTATTTACACGATATTCACAAAATGTATCAGCGCAAAAATACATCTCATATTTTTCCTATTATAAGCCACTAAAAACCCACGTGCTTATTCAATCGTTATCAGTAGAATTAACAGAATTAAACTGATAAGCAATATTTCAATATCTTCCTAAACCATAAACAAAAAAAAAAGTATTAAATAAATGTTATTCAATTTTTTATGAAAGTTTTTGTTCAAACTTTCATTCGTAGTATTTACTTTTGGCTATTGGTTGTTTGCTCAGTAATATTTGTTTGAATACAAAAAAACATTATTCTCTCAATCACGCTAAAGAAGTATAGCCTCTCATGTTCGTATGTAAGTACACGCACTTTTTCTTTATCATAAAGTGAAATTATCTATATTGTGGAAAAATATGACGAATCTTTCTCAGTGAAAACTTATTCCTGCTCCGATTTATATGAATTAATCCTTCGAAATTCTTTCTGTAACTTTCGTTTCCAATCATTTTTTTTTTCAATTTAGCTTGCAAATTATTCTTCGGGCAATTATTGTAGTTTTCGAAAAATCCGTTAATAACAAAACTACGTGATCTTAAATTTCACTATCCCCTAAGCCCGAAATTTTCAAGTTAACATATTTTCAGTAAATTATAATGAATTTTAATCGGTGAACGGATGAAATATTCTGGTTCACATTCATAAGTATATAAACTTAGATTCATACGTTTCAATGAAGGTTTGAGATTTTTTTGAAGACCTTTTCTATTTAATCAAGCATAATTTACGGCCCTGGCAAGATAATTCTACTCTTCGAGGTTGCTAACACTGTGTCCCGGGGCGTAACAGTGTACTCTACTCACACAAGTATGCTACACAACGATGTATCACTCATACGCTTACAAAAGGAATTGACGGTTGTGGCGTCATAATGTTGAATTTTGGATTGCGGATAATCAAACAAATAACAATTCCTCGAATGGTGCAATTGCGGATTCTGAAAGAGTATTTTGGGGCTAATTTTTTGATACATAACTCATTAGAAAATATTAGTAGCCATACCAACTTATTTATGATCAAATGACGACAAATATGACGTCGCCGATGTTCCCAAACTATATGTATTTGCGGGCGATCATAATAAAATGACCAAACCACACGGCACATATACACACACGCGTCCTCATTTACACATACATATATATATGTATATACACGCGCGCGCAGCACGCATGCTCCCCACGAAACACCACATCTAAATTTCATATCGTTGCTGTCTATGTCACGTCTCTTGGCAGTGTTCGCGGATAACATCAAGTAGTGAAACAAAAATGTGTGGTGGTTTCACATGCTCAAAAAATGCATTGACAGCATTGAACATTCTTTATATTGCAAGTTCATTATTCCACGTTAAAAATTATCGGTCGTATTACTCAAATTAATTACCTCTTTCCGTTATTATTTCCAGGTTGTTGCATTTATTCTGATAGGTGTTGCCGTTTATGGCAGGGCTTCTGCCTTAGTTACCAATCTCCCAATTATTGGTGGCATTTTAGCTTGTGGTGTGATTTTAATTTTAATATCAATATTAGGACTCTTTGGTGCTGTAAAACATCATCAAGTTCTCCTCTTTTTTGTATCCTTTCGTACTCTTGTATTCACTGTTCGTGAGTCCAAATCAATTTATCATCATAAGTTGCTGCGCTGTAATACGGATTCTACCTTAACACTGATATATTCATTAACATCATTATATTCATAGTACATGCTCATCCTCTTCCTTCTCTTCCTCGTACAATTCAGTATTGCCTGTGCTTGCCTGGCTGTCAATGCAAAGCAACAGGAGCAGTTAGCCGAGCAAGTATGTCACTTGTTCCCCAACGTAATTATCTTTGGAGTAAAACTCCCAGACTTCGCCTTTATTTTCTTAGGGTTGGACACATGTGGATAGCGATCTGAGAGGCAAAGTACAGAACAATTTCAATTGCTGTGGATTTAATGGCACGGAATCACTTCCGAATGTACCGCTGTTAATGAGTCATCCACCTTGCAAAAAGGGCATGGTAATATATACACGAGTATTTTCAATACGATGGCGAATTTAATTCAATACCAAAACTAACTTGTCTTATCTTATCACAATGATTTTCATTATTGTAGATTAATTGCTGTCCAGAAGGCTCACCGCTGGATTGCACATGTCCCCCTTGCATGGAAAAACTCCAATCCACAATAGATTATGCTTTCAAATTGTGTGGCGGTATCGGTCTTTTTTTCAGCTTTACGGAGGTAATTTGATAGTTATTTTTTAGTTGCAACCATTCAAGCTTTTACCCACTCTATCATCTCATAGTGTAAAAACTACATGAATTGCTAACATTTGTGATATAATATTTTCAGTTTGTTGGTGTTTGGTTGACAGTGCGCTACAGGAACCAAAAAGACCCGAGAGCTAACCCCAGTGCTTTCCTCTAGTCTCATACTATCGTCATGTCATCTGTCATCTTGCATCGGACTTTGAATAAATGGTGGGTGAATAAGTTGCGTTCAATACCCCAATTAATACTCACATCAATAATTTCTACTGTCCCTATTCACGCGTGTTTTATCGTGTCCTTTGAAGGGATATTCAGAGAGCAAATGATTCGTATAATAGTTGATTTCATTTATCTTGCAGGCGATCGCTGCGTTCGTCGCGAAGCAGTGAAAGAAACAGTTGGATTCACGAATATGAGTTTCCAGAGGGTTGGCGGAAAAAAAAGATTTCTCATATTGTTTATAATATTCTATCATCAATATATTTTGCCAAATGGGATAATTTACTCATAAATATTACGCTTATCGGGTCGATATTGAGCCGAACTTTCATAATTTAATCAAAATAATGTAGGTCGAGTGATAATTTCCAATCACTCACACATCAAATTCCTTTTGCACTTCCTATCAAGCAAGGATCATGAGCAATTCAACATTATCCAATGATATGAAAGAGAATGAATTTCAACCATTCAACATAATTAATCAAATTTGGAATATATATGTCAGACTGTTTCATTTGGGAACAATTTTTTTTCTCCTACCCATTCAAAATTCCTATTGTAAGTATTAGAAAAAGAACTGTCTAGAAATTGAGTTCATAATAACCATCTCTTCAGGGCAATCATCAATTTTCAATGTTCCCTATTCATTCAAAACTACACTGTCAGTTGTAGTTATTATTGTTTCATAAAAAATTGAATTTCCTATAAATCACTCATTCAATATATGACAGTGGAATTAGCGGTTCTTATGAAAATTTATAATAATGCAATTTTTACGCAAAATTCAATCTGAAGAATCGTAGGACATCAACAGTTCACATGATAGTGTGAATACTATCAAGGTACTATACGGTATTCACTACATATCAAATATGATGAGTTGATAACAATTGAAAATATTATAACGTGACTGATGGAAAATATTTTTCGCAGTAAAAATCAATGTAAAAACAATCTATGTCAATTGTTAAAAAATTGCCTTCAAATGAAACAGTCTAATACATATACACGTTTCACGGGTTCTCTAGTCAGGCACCACATTATTGCTGACATATTTGCGACTTCAACAAACTCTCTGTTTGAAATTTATAGCCACTCTCCAAACTACTGTAGTCATCCATTATCATTTACGTGAGTAAGAAATATGATGGAGGAAAGTGGAAGAGCCAAAAAAACCATGTGTGTGCTCCGATTTACTGAACAATAATGATTCTACAAATATTGCGTTATTATTTCGTTTTCTTATCAGTATGAGGTTGAATACTGATAATTATGTCATCAGATGTATTCTTTGAACTGACTTCAATCAGCTGGATAAGTCTTGCTTCATAAATCTCTACAATGTGAGATCTTTGTTGTCACGTTACTCGATTTGAGATGTGAGAATCCAAATAAAGAACAGAATTAGTTGTGTTACTAGTGTTGTACATTGTTTCGTGGAACGCAGAACCAATGAGTGATTATATATGTGAATTGATGATATACATTATCATCGCCCCCAATCGAATTTTTTTTAAGTCTCGGCTTTTGCCAGTTATATAGTGTTATATTCGCAAATGGGCCATTATAAACGCCGCTTCAGAATTCAAATATGTAGCTGGCTTTAACGTATACTTCATGTTCCGATAAAAATATCATTGATTTTTATGAAACAGCCCCTCATAAATTATTTCTTTCAATCTTTTTTTATGAAAAATAACATGATCATCCAGGATTACGAATTACGACCCATCGGTACGCTCTCGCATTCCGTTATATGTAAATGAGGCCATATTGGAAGAACTAATGTTTGATTCCTTTTGGTTGGATAACTCAATTTGGAAAGAAACAGACGCTGTGTTTCTATAATAATGATATTTGAGTGATAAAGATAAGAAGACCCTGGATCTACAAACAAAATGATTATTTGATTGGAATTGCTATTCATCCTCAATAACAATGATTGTGAATACTGTTATCGTATCCTCACTCGAACCGGATGTGGTTGTAAGACACGTGAAGAGCAAATAGGCTAGATATTAAATTTACAACATGATTTGATTGTTGAGTGTGTTGAACTAATGAAAAATTGTTTGAGGAAGTGGCTGATGGTTCACAACTAATCAAGATTTAATTTCGATATTCGGATGAGACGGATGCGAAAGCTGCGTGTATTTTTTTAAGCTCCCAAATATGATAGTTTGATTGTCAATGAACTAGAAATATTCACAATTGGCTAGAAGTATTCGATTTGATATAAAGATTCGTCCAGATTAAAATTCCTGAAGACGATAATTCACTAGGAGAAATTTGAGCTGTTGTGGAGCGAATGTATGCATGTGTTGAACGTAGAGTTGTTCGAATCGGAGTAAACGAGAGAAGGAATTACTCGGTTGCGTCACGCGTGCTCGATGCATCGGTCAATATCGCATCGACGACAGAGGTAAATTGACTCGAATTTGGGCACATCGCGCAAGCGACGATTGTGGCGATCTTACAACGCGTCAACAATTGCACTCTGTTCAAAAGGAAAATAGTGTTAAAAATTTCGGTCGGTCCGGGTCTGTGACTTGGATTCTGGTGGCACACTCTAACCAGACTAAGATTGGAAATCTCAAGCCGAGATCATACAGGATTCATTTGTTCCAGAAAATGCGAAAATCTGTTTCAATTTGTAGGTTCATGGAAATCTTCCATGACATCTCCATGGTGAGCTATTTGAAATTTTCTATCGTCGAAAATTTTAAAAAACATCTCCTTTCATTATTATTATGTTAATTTTAAAACTGTAATAGAACAATGATCTGAATCTCCATAAAGTCTTCACATGAGAATTAAGATGATTCACGAATTTTATGTTTTGAAAGCATACGTCATCCGTAACTGAAGCGTCAGGATGAGCCGAGCCCTAAAGTTAAATTGGAATATTCATATTTGCAATTAAACTACAAAGCTGTTCCACATTGATCTTTGAAAAAGTACCGACCGGCTAAAACCGCAAAGATTCACCCGAAAGATTTATTCATCAAAAAGGCAACCAATATGAAATAAGAGTATGTTCAGGAAGTACTCTGCTGACGGAATATGCGCTTGACTAACTTGTACTGTGTACATTGTAAGCGTCATGGGGTGCGGGCGTAGACCCCTCATATTGGACAACGGTTAGACTGTGCAATGAAGGAAGTGCTCATATAAACCACATCCTGTAAGGCCATATGTATAATAATATATAAATGCATGTGCGGCGTGATCAGTACCATGGTTTCACAAATTGCATTTGCATTTAAGAATAGTCTTCAATGGAATATATCAACAATATTAGATTGCGCATACAAGACGTTCCATTAATTTCTGTATCGTAATTATGCAATGATATTAAATGTTCGATTAGAGTCGCTTATCGACGCAAATAATCTTCTCAGTCGAGCTTGTCAAAAGTATCGTTAGAAGAAGAAGTAGAAACAAATTTTTCAAATAAGTCATAGATATCCTAGGAGTCTCGGGAATTTTCCTTCCACGCTTAAATCATTTCCATATTGGAACGAGTACTGGATATGATACATTTTTTGGAAACGCGTTCTTGTTACGTCCGGAACTCGTATGAATCCGTTAGCGAGAATAAAGATAGGAGGTGAAAAACGACAAGTCAATAGCTTATGTCAAAAATTAACTAGGATCTTCCGACATTATTTTATTCAGATTGGATGAATCTGTATAGAAATGTGAGATGATCTAAATTACCGCCTCCCAAATAAAGGGCTAAATGAGTACCGGTTCATTCTATATATGTCAATATTCGAATTTATCATCCACTTATTTTTACATAAAAATGATCGAATCATCATTGGGGCATGCATCGACAGTTTTTAATATTGAGAAAAGAGATCAGATAAGACATCAGTCATACATGTTTTATTTTGAAATTTCTCTCGTCACAAAATGGGGCGCAATTTGAATTTTTTCGAATATCTTTCCATTGATCAAGGTGATCTACTGGTAATTCTTTCACAATTTTAAAAATTACGCGCGAATATTGAATGAACTGATTTATGGAACTGAATGAATATATGGGAATATATTTTTTATTTCTTATTATAATGATGCAGAGTTTTTGTTGGCTCATATCTGAAGTTAATACTCAGAACACCAAAATTTCAGACGAAATACCGTAGAAATATCTTCTCATTATTACTCCAGTCGTAAGCGAAACTTTAACATTCCTTAGTCTCGCCATCTTCTGCTATCAACTGTCTGCTCATGATTCTTGTCCTGTTTTCTCTTGGGCATAGCTGTGAATTGAGACAGTACTGCCACAATGGATTGTCGACCCACCATTTTATTCTGAAAATCTGTCGTGCCTTAGTTTATTCCATCCGGATCCTATCATTCATCTGATCAGTATTGTTGATATCACTACCGCATGACATGCACTCGTTGATACGGTCAGAACAATTATTTTAGTGCTGCAATTCTAGCGGATCTCCAATTATGAATTCACATGTCGATCATCTCCCTGCGATTAGAAAGTACACTGAAAAAAAAAGTTTTTTTTCACCCAGGAAATTTTTCCCTGTAGTAAAGAAACTGGTATTCCTGCTTTGGGAATACCAAAGTTTTCGAAAAACACGGTTTCTTCCTCAGCAAAATACCAAAATGAAAATATCGCTGATTTATTAACCTCACTCAATAATTGATACAGATGCAGACGACATGGTCAATCCCATTCGAGCCACTTTTCTTGTACCCTAGGGTCCATACATATAATAATAGCGATTGTAATATAGCTGTGTAATGGTTCAGTTAATTATAAATCAGCAAAACCTTTCAATGATGTGAACAAACAGGCCAGAACTGTGAAACTTGCGGGAAATCAGAGAATTGGTACCACCACCGCTGCGGTTGCTATGGTAACTTAGGTATTCTCAGGCGAGAAATACCAATTCTTTTATGTTAAGGAGCGTATATTGAATAAAATAAAAACTTGGATAAAAATATTTAGTATTCTGGGTGGAAAAAAACTTTTTTTTCAGTGTAGCATTCAAAAGGATTTGAATGTAATCCTCTTTGAATGCTGTGGAATACTATTCATTTCTTGAATGCTACTGATATTGGGCTTTGACTATAATATGAATTGTTCCAAATGCTATATTTCAATCGGGGCGGCTTCATCACTTTTTATTATCAGAGTAAAGTATACATAAAAATTTTGGTAAATCCAAATGTCTTTTGAAAGTTTTTTTTTCCACTTTTCCTTTATTTTCCACCGATAATTTCATTTTACTGTGTTTTGAAATGAGACAAGCGTACATTCACGATAGAATGATAAAAAATTTCATTTTTCCAATTCTTATTCCTTATGACTTTTATTATTCTTATTATAATCATTATTATTATTATGCGATTTGAACGCCATCACGTGTTCCAGCGGATGAATAAAAAAAAATTCAAGATGAGACTGTGTTACCGGCAGTTAGCCAGCTGCACAATTGACCGTAGTGTCAGCTGTCTTCAAGCTGTGTTTAGATAAAAAAAATATATATATAGCTGCTCAAGAGAAAAAATTTCTGATACAAACGGCCGAAATGATAATTAAGCAAAACGATATTAAGACGTGATTTACAATACCATCATCAGAAAAACATCAAAAAATAGATTGAAAAATAAATAAAGGTAAAAAAAGAATTTTTCGAAAGTTCTTGTGTTTACTATAGAGCAGGAACTCGAGAAATCGATTCCATGTACCATTTAAACACTTTTTTTGCATAAAAAATGGAAAATATAGATTTTGAATTATTTTTTTCGATCCGGCAATCATTTCTCGATCAATCAGTATGAATTTGTTTTCGTTTACGAGTATATTACAATTGTGTGATGCTATTTAATGTGTCGAAATCGAGAATTTGCTTTTTAGGCGCTAGAAGAACATACCTATGCGCGTCGCGTTCAAGGCATGCAAAATTATTATCAATTTTATATCATGCTATTTGCACTTGGTCAATCGTGGGGTGATGCTGTGGTGGTACGACAATAAGTGATGATTTATTTTGCTTCACTAGTCAGTGTAGGAGTACGAGTTAGAAGGCAAGGAGTCAATGAGCATATTAAGTGCAAGAGAAGGATAGATCGAGAGGGGTTGCTGAAGCACATTTAATGGGATATTTCCCTGTCCCACGTGTTAACTTTGGCACATCATCATCTGTTTGACGGCGTGTTATCAAGAGGTGATTCAGCATTATTCATTGGTTGTGTGCATACATAAAAATGAAGTATCCCATGTAGATGGGTTGAAGATTAATTATTCATAAAGGAAGGAATAAAATGTTGAATGTGCAAGTGTGATTATCTATTAGTAAAAATAATCTGAAATATATGAAGAGATGTTGCTCATTTTTGGGGGATAGAAACCTCAAGAATGTAAGCTGTCCCTCTTTCGAACTTCCTCATCACAGTCACCATTCTCAATTGAAACTGCTCCTGCTGATGCAAGATATTGTAAGAAGCCCCAAATCGAACTTATCTCATATTGCGAAATCGATTTTCCATGTCCTGGCAAGAGATTTTTCTGTTTCGGATGATCCGCTCCAGAGAATTTCTGCATTTCCTTCTTGTATACTGACGAAGTTATTTGTATTCTCGTTATTAATGACGATTTTGCAATACCGATAATACTATAATGTTCCGAAATGTGCATTTATTGAATGGGAAAAAGTTGGTTATGGAATATTCAAATATGACTTCAGAAAAAATAAATGAAAAAACACATTGTCCAATTACCATGTGACTCTGGGTAGCTATTTCAGATGAATTGTATTCATGCTTCCCGTGCTTTAATTGTGACCAGAACATTCGAGAATTCTATCCTCATTTCATAAGTGACATTTTCCCAATTTCGGCTTTCGCTTGTTCACTTTCTTTCATTGGCGAGTAAACAACAGGTATTTGTATCAATGAAGTTTGCTAGACGCCATCAAGTTATCTCACTGAAGCACACAACAGCAACTTCAGTGAGTGAAATACCATGTCGTCGTGTGCACTTGATGTTTCGAAGACGCTTGTACGTTTGGGATGGATGAACACATGGCCCGCCTTATCCTGAATATTGAAAGCTTATACTTAGTTACGGGTTGCCTTCAATATTTATCCTGGTATTATTTGTGCATTATTCCATTTATGAAGATCATTCACTTAATATTCGGTCATTCAAGAGTTGTCAGTTAACTATCCTTTTGTAAATGAAATTATTACGTCATCGTATTAACGCGCAAAGGGCGGACTATATCGTAGTGAACGTTTCCGACTCGCGGATGCGAGAGATATTCGTTCAATGAATGAGTGCTTTGTGTTCCCACGTAGACGTAAATTGTAATTGTATTTCCTCGCAATTTGTTCCAATTTCGCTCTTCGTGTCAACACAAATCTACAGGATATATAAATTTTTGTTCTTTCCGCAGATTTTTGTATGATTTATACGTAAAATATTGGTCGACGGATAAACATCGCAAAAACATTGCAGAAATTACCTGGATAATTTTTGAAAGTGATTATTTTGTTGAAAACCATAGATTACAATAGTTTAGACTTACCCATATACTGTGGTGTTCATTACTCTGATGTCACGTGTCTCACTGAATTCAATTCAAAAGTAAAACGGAATAAAAGCGCGAATAGTATAGAGAACAATGTATCAAAAGTAAAATTTGCTGTGAAAATTGAAGTTTCCGTACAACTAATCGGAATTTTCCAGTATTATTCATTCAGTACAACCCATATACATTCTTGCATAAACCTTTTTTCTGTAAGAGACGAAAACATGATTTTATTTTTTTTAAGCAATTAAATATGAATATCGTTGAATTTCGTTTATGACAATGACTCAAATAATGTTTTAACTAATCAATTTTTGTTTTTGAAATGATAATCAGTGGTATTTAATAATTAATTTTAAATAATTAAATAGACTCTCCGGATTCACCAATTATTGACAGGTTAAAAAACTGATTGATCTAATTATTGACTTCAAAAAAGAGGCGTCATAGCGCTGTCGACTGGGTGTCAATATGAGATACAATTTAAAAATTATGAACGAATTATTGACACCCATTATTTAAAAATTATAAAGCATACAATTCATTGCGATTATTCAATATTGTGAAATTTTCATATATTAATAATTAAAAAAAAAAAGATAATGTAATTAGATGAGGTAATTAATTTACACTCGGCGTTTAAAAAACGTTCTTTTCTAACCGAAGTAGTTAAGAAAATGGACGCTCGTAAGCTGGTTTGATGAACTGGTGCTAACTTTATTTTTTTTTACTAATTAATATTTAATATTCTGAACTGCCAGTAATTTTTTTCAATTTTTTAATTAATTATAAGCATTTATTAAAAATTCATATGGTAGTCATTCTTATTATAGATAATAAAATATAATTAAAAAGAATTTAGGGTGTCAATATTTAGACCCCTGTCAATAATGGGTGCTTTTACCTTACTACCGAAGATTCACAATAGTCGTTTCTTTTTCACACAATGTTTCCCAGTGAAACAAAACGTCAATCAGTGTTTTTCGAGTTCGAAACAAGCAGACGTCATTTGTTTCTATTGGTGGAGCATTTATTTATCTTCATACTTTATGAAACATAATTTTCAATTGCCTTGAGACGTTTTTCTCATGTTTAGCCAAAGCCGACATATGTGACTTTTTAAGATTTTTTGAAAAAGAGATTCAGGTATGGAATTTGTTTGCACTGTGAAAAGTTCATGCGCAAAAGAGGAAAATAAAGGAAACTGTGACAGAGATGGTGCGACAACCCATGGCGCACGAACAAATATATATTTTTATAACGGCTGTGAGTGCGAAAACTTCACTTTTACCATTTCATACGGTTGAGGATCCGTATCGCTATCTCCAACTAAACGATAAATCAGGCAACTATGAAGCAATTAATAATAATCTTGCTGCCTTGGTGATTGATGGATGCGTGATGCACCTATGTTCTTTAGCACATTAAAAATATCTGTTACAGCGTTTGTTGATGATAATTTAATGAAAGGAATTCACAACTGCACTGATTAAGATCGCAATAAGGATCGTTCTACGAATAACAATGAAAATTGTTTTGTGTATGATGTATTTGATTTTTGACGTCTCTTAGTTGGACCAAATTTTTCGGAAGAATTAATCAGAGAAAGATTTTCTGGTGAATGTTCCATCCAAAGCAATAGGGAACAAGAGTTGCATTATCGTCTGGAACTTTATCGAGATTATGCAACTCTTAAATGATTTTGCCGACAGGGGAATCAAATTAATGAATGATATTGTGACCGTTCATCAGTAATACTAAACCATAGCGATGAGTGACCTTGAAATACAGTGATAAATCATTTATTTGAGAATAGAGATGTTGGACTTTTGATGACGAATTATTGATCGTGGAGAACACACATTTTCCCTTTTCAGAATTGTAATCACTTGGGAGGCCAAATTAAAATCGAAACATTAGGGAAAAATTTCAGAGCAATCCTTCCTCCTTTTTTGGAAACCGATTCCTGATTACTGTGGGAGAAGAACCGAAAATTCCCAGGATGAGACGAACCCATATAGATGTATTCACTTTAAAGTCAATTTGAATTCGCTGCCAGTCTGGTTCGATCAAGCGCCCATCGGGTCACCTGGCCATCTCAAATCACACTGTGGTGCAATCGAGAATGCGGAAAAAGAATTGATCCACCCTATGTTAAGATGTTGCAAAAAGAATTTGAACACGTGCACTTCGTTATCACTACATAATATAGACCATGGCTATCGCCCAAATACGCATAGAATTCTTTTCAATACAGTTTAGAGTGAACAACGTAGGGTAGTGAACATGTTTGCAGACGTATACAATGAACATCATGCGACATTTTATTATGTGCATCATATATGTATGTGAGATTTAATTCATGTATACACGCGCATGATGTTCCGCGGCGCAGACCGGAAAGTGGACGTTTGTCGACTGGAGCTCGGCGCGCGCGGACATGCACGAATTGCAACGAAGATAGCCGACTTGGTGAACCCTCGACTCACCGTATTTTATCCAGTTATGCTGCGGCCGCGAAGTTGTGTGTGTTATGTGCATACATTCAGATTATCGTCTTCACAGTTATTCAAATTGCTGACATCGCAGTGAATATATCAATGGAATATAAATCTATTCTCATGGCACACTGAGCTACAAATTACTCGGTACATATCAAAATTCATTTGACGTTTTTTTATCGGCATACTACGTATGAACACTCGTCTATTGACTTCACATAAAAGAAAATTAAGCCTCCCCATTTTTTTTTCTCACCGCCCCAGATTGGCCTCCATGAAAAGAATTCCGAAGAGCATAATCGACTGATAGTGAAATAATATCATAAATAATGGACGTGTTCAGAACATGATATAATCTTGAATAATACACAGGATGTGAAGTATGTTGACTATAATGTGGACAATAAAGTTCCGGCATGTGTTCTAGACGGTAGAGAATAACAAGTGAATTACTAGTGTGTGCGTCAATAGCAGGGCAGAGTGGGGGAAACAAAAACAGGAAAATGGAGACTAATAAAAATTCGTCGGAAAGGATAAACCCGGAGATGATCATGCCGAAAAAATTTAGGAAGGGGATAATCCGAACGACAGAACCTGTTTTAATCAACTGGGCCATGTTGTTTCTCTGTTTAGGGAGTCTCGGTATTTCTGGCATTCTTGCCTATCGTGGGTTACAATTAGAGGCGCGACTGGCCAGTCTCGAAACACGATGTGATCAGCAGGAAAATAGTGGCGTCATCGTCAAAAGGCTCCGCAGAGAAGTTCAAGAGTCTTTTTCGAGACAGAAAATTCCATATCATGGAAGTGGTATTTTTAGAATCAGGAGAGATGTCGGGGAATGCAACTGTCCACCAGGTGGGTTCAATCATGCGCTTCTCAATCGAAGTTATGTATGTTTAAGTTGAATGTGGAAATTTGAGTAGGCCACACTTTATTCCGGTACACTAAATCCTTTGCTTGCCGGATCGTTCTTTTTCAAGAATCTTCCACATACACATCTTCAATTCCTTCTGCGGGGCATCGAATCATGATGAATTTTTTTATGACAGCCCCGTGCTGTTGATTTGAAGTTTCGAATTCGGCTAAGCCCGTCATACGCATTAACGGAATTCCTGCATCGTCGTCGCTGTGCATAAATTGATGAAATGGAGCTACAGACGATTCTATGGGAGATTTTCAAAGATCAGAAAACTTATCGATCCTAAGCTTCAAATATGTCATGAAACTGACGTTACCGAGTAATTAGATCAGCTTTGAGACGCTGTGGCGGTAACGACTGGTAAAACACAACGATACGCGATGTAAACAATTACCAAGAACTGTATGTTAGAGGGGAGGGCGTAACTATTCAATGGATGTATAGCAAAAAATAAATAATGTTCATATATGATACAAGTCCGATAATGCGCCTGCATATATTTCGTCATTGCGTAATAGCTCGAATCATCATGGGAAGCAACGTTATGTTAAATTTATTACGTACACATAACAACGCATATTTATTTAGGAACCTGTTTGGGATTTTTCCATTCACTTCGACGCATGATGAAATTCAGAGTTACAATCAGCAAACGTTTTCGTTATTATAATTCTCTAGTCGGTCGTAAAGTGGAGTGGTGTTAGTTTCGCACGTACCAAATGAATGTTTAATTATGGTTTAATGGGGTAGTATTTCAGTCGAGTGGCTTAACTTTTGGGTATTTTTTCGAATTTGAGAAAAAAAAACCGAACACTTTTGCCATCAATTTTGCCCACCATGTTTTATAGAATATGAACGGAAATCGATGGTGATAAAAATTGAAAATTGGAACCTTTATGAGCCGCTAAGGGCAGAGCGAAAAAGGGGATAAACTGGGTGACATAATTGCCACCCTTATATTCATCTGAAATAAAATTTGAATACAGATTCTTAATTAGTAAGAATATCATTATCATTGGTACTAAATGAGGGAAGAAAAAAACTTCTGCACGCATTTCTCTTCAAAGTTTTGGATTTTTCTTGAAATTATAAAAAAATGATTGATGAAATAAATATGGTAAGGGCAACGGCGAGTTGTATGCCGAAGGTCGAAGCTGAATTTGAAGTTGATCAGTTTGATAGAACTTGACATTTCATGCCAACCAGTGTTCAACGCTCCAGTTCATTAGAGTAGTCGCTTCACTGAAATCACTATAACTCCGTACATGTTTCGAACATTTACAATTCCGTTGGAGGGCATTTTCTCGATGGTTAAAATTTTAATAATATGACGAAAGTAATCAATTTCGTCAAAACTTCTAGACTAAAATATCCCCTCAAAATAATACTTGCCTGCAAGCTTTCTCTAACAAAGTTTTCGAAAATTAGAAAGGCTTTTGAACAAATTTAGAATATCATAGTGAAAAAAAAAAATCTTTACCGTACAAAACCAGAAATATTTGATTCAAAAATTTGAGTTCTTGAGCTGATACACTGTAGCCTAGAGAATGTTCTAGTGCTGAGTCGTATATCCAACTACAAAAAAAAAATGCTTTGCTTATACATGAAGCGATTTCTAACGAAATCGGAACATTGTCTTCGGTGTAATGCCACTTGTGGCTCTATAGAAGTTTGAAGACAAAAGTGTACGAGGTTTTCGGAAATCCTGTGCATCGTACAGCAAACCAAGAAGCTATGAATCCAAAGCGACAATGAGGTTCAATATGTTGTTGTGTGTCGAACTAGATTATATTATCTGATGTATTTCCAACCACTTAGCGCGTTCCTTAGCATGATGGGGAATTGCTGTTCTCCGCAAAATGTTTAGGAATTAAAGGTATAATATGAAGGTCAATAGCCCCTTCGACTCTCATACATCTGTTCGGCCCACTGGAATTAGCTCACCTGATAGATTACTGTTAGTTTAATTTCACTTATCAACTGATGAACCACGATCATGCATAAAAGTATACAAATGTTAAGAAGATACTACTAGTAAGCACCTGAACAAACTATGAAGCCACCATTCTGATAGTGCATTGTATTTGAATTTTCGGGGTTACTAGTGGATTTCTAAGGAACTGATCCGGAAAATGGAATTCTCACATATTCACTTCTACAGACATAGTGTTTCCAGAGCTCCTCAGAGAGATGAATCTCGAGAAGAGGGGTGGAGGAGTAAGTGTTTTGTTACCTTCACGAAGGCATCATCGAGAAAAGAAGAGATCGCGCTTGAACGAAAGCAAGACATGGAAGTGACTTTTTTGAAAGCATTAAGTACAGCTGTCTTCCCGAGAGGGTGAGTCTGAAGTGGTGCGTTGCAAGGCCAATACGTCCAAGAGTCATTCGAAAAACTTACAACAGACAGGGGTTCATGTAAAGTATATAGTTAGTTCAAATATATCAAGAGCATGGGGAAGGGGGTCTGGAGAGATTGGGGGGGGGGGGGAGGCTGTATGATCAAAATAACTTTAGTTATAAATTCTATTATCCCTTTCTATATAATATCATGTATGGGGCATTCTGTGCGGAATTCACCTCGCTGATGGATATGGGCTTGCAAATCTGCGGAAAAATGTTAGTATGATTCAGTGTCTTGTTAAAAAGAAAAAGCTTCCTCGACTTTCCCCAATTTTCGCCAGCCAACAATTAATGAACTTAACATTATCCAAATATTTCATCTTTTTTTTTTTGAACTGATTGAAACTTTTGCGAAAGCCGATCAGTTTTGGCGCTTTTTTCCCAATTTACGTGCTTGGGAATTTTGTTTTAGGAGAAACAAAAAAAAAAGAATTGTTGATCTTTTTTTACATGATTATGATCGATTCTGCATTAAATTAATTATTCCACAATGTTGGAAGAGTTAACTCTGGTTCGCATGCCGACGAACTCTAACGTGAGTTACCCGAAGAATCCATTCGTTGTGGACAAAATTGTAAACAACAAATCTGAATATGAATTCGATTCCGAAAATTATATGTTCAAAAATTTGGAATTTTATAAACACGACTTCCGACTGGACATAGATGTTTATAGTCGATATTACGAGCACAACTATTTCAAAAGTTGTGCTGAAGTGACCAAGCAGCAACCTGGTACTAAGCAACATCAAAAATATATGATACTTCCACCTTAAACCGAGAATCAATGGCAGGTTCCATTATAATCGTTGATATTCCGCCACATGCACAGGTGCTGTCATCTCCGCATCATTCTGACTCGTGACGACACCAAGATTACCTGAGCGATTCCTTCTTGAGAATTATACTTTGCATCCAACGTAGTCTATGGGATCTGACTATGAGTGATCCAATCTTTTGATTATTGGGTGGAGATTTCTATTTGTTCATGGTTTTACAGTATTTAAAATAGAGTTTATTTTCAAGTCCATTTTCTAATGCATCGATTGTATCAATGTGCTGATTATAAATGTTTTTCATGAAATATATATGCAGGTTGTTTGATAACTCTGAAAGTTTTTTAATTGGAGTGTATTTCGTTTGCGCATATTCTTCCGGATCACGTTTCGACCGAGACATTTTGTCTTGGGTGGAAATAGCACCGAATCCTTGTTGCTCTTGTCGCAAATGGGCATGCATTCCATGAGGATTAGAAAATCTTAGACCCGACTTTTTTTGATTTGCGATATGATGAATATCTTTTTATTTGCCTAAAAATTTTGTGTGTGGCTTTCGTGATAGTATACGATATAGCAATTAGCAACAGATGGAAGTCTATCCTTTCAGATGGTAATGCCATCCAATATGTAGTGATACCTGCGATGAATTGTTTTCTTGGTTCAGCCGTCACTTCACGTATTTGGGGGCAACGGAGTGTGTAATAAAGATATATATATATATATATATATAATTTGATTCGCACCCGTAGTATCAAACGATCGCGAATTAATTACTTAAGCAGAGAAACGGTAAAACAATTACGAATGATACAATTAAATTCAAAACAGTTCAAATATATAGATAGAGCGCTCTCGGGGTTTCTGTAGAAAAGTATAGAGTCGTATAATCAATAAAACAATCGAACATACGATCGATCTGTGAAAGGCTGACACCTCCTCGACATTATAGTCGGTCAGCAACATTTATAAAAAGTGTATTGTATTCAAATACTTTCAATGTACACATGTAACCTATCTCTTTTTGCATACAATTTATTTCATAGTAGAGAAACGAGATCTCTCAAGATCGTATGGTGGAACAAACCTACCTGTTCCTATTCTGTGCCTCTATACCATAAAGCCACCCGGGTTGTCTACTGACACAGGGGCCGAGTATTGCGTACAAGCCGCTCGGGACGTAATTTCTCAATAAAAACAAATAACTTCGAACGTCACATCGTCATGATACATTGATGAATAAGTGAATGAATGGCTTATGGTAACTGACATATGATCCAGAATATTGCTTCAATTTCTCGGCCTGTACTTATATCTGGCATTTGAATTTGGGAAGGGATTCAAATTGCACATTTGAAAGAAATAGTGAACGAAAACAAAATTTTGTACCCAAAAATGAGCTTCCACCATCTGATTGAGAAGTAAAAATTCTATCGATACAGCTATCTAGCTCACCTTTGTAAAATGCACAAAAGTTATAATTGGAGTCTAGGTACACTATTATGAATTACTTTTCAATCGAATAGTCAATTTACAGGAAGGAGGATAATTGAAACATTCAAGCAATGAACATCCTTGCCTTTATCTTGTTGCAGGTCCACCCGGTGAACCTGGAACTCCAGGAAAAAGAGGAAAGAAGGGGAAAAAAGGTGATTCTGGTGAAGTTGGGCCACCGGTAAGACCTCATATTTTATAACTACATCGCTTTTTCATAAAATTTCATTTTTGAGAATATATATGATCATATAAGTGTTTTAACGAACAGAAGAATATTCAAATAATGTCAAATCACCGCACAGCCTCTAACTTTTATGATCTGACAAACATAGTGGAGTGAAATTCAACCGAAGGTCGAGAAAAACGGAATGATAGCATGAAAACTTGTTTCGCTCTTGATTCTTGTTCGGACAATATTCCCATCTTTTTCTCAATTCATTTTGCCTTTTTCATTTCATTTTTCATTTCATTTTTGCTCTCATAAACATCACTAACTTCATCCGTAAAATTTATCATTGCACATAATAATTCATGATAATTATTGGATCATATGTGCAAGTACACTAATATTGAGCATGGATAAGTTGAAGCTATAGTCCTATAGATTATTTATTTGAGCATAACAAACACCTTTTAATGAGATTCGCCCCAAACTTTTTTCCAGGGTGTAGCCGGAGCGACGGGCAAGAATGGTTTTCCGGTATATGTTTTTTTTATTTATCATATAATTTTCATTCAACACATTGCTTCTGTAACCTATCTGTTGTTTTTCATTTCATTGTTCTCTAATGTTAGGGTCTTCTTACATTCCACATATTTCCAACACTTTACCATACAATTACTAAACATATATTATTGATAATAATGGAACCAGAATCATTTTTATCAAGTAAGACGAACACAATTATGTAATAGCTCTGGAAATCGTGTAATATGATCCAACCTCATGGTAGAACCAAAAAGTGTGTGTCGGAAACTGCAAGAATTCATATCAAGGAACTCCACCTCTTTCCGCTTGCACATGCTGTCAAGCACATACATGGCGCATCTATACATGAGCATACGAACCAATTCGAGAAAAATTTATCCCCCCTAATATATGACGACCTGTTGCGAAGTATGCAAGAACCATTTGGTATGAAGGAAATGATTTTACACACGGAATTAATGATTCATCCAATGTCTACGTGACACTTATTCGTTCAACTTAACTTCATGATGCGTGAAGGCAAAGAGATGATCATTATATTTCCTTTATAGTTATTGATCTTCCGTTGAACGATCTAAATTGGAACACTTCACTACGAAATTGAAAAAAAAAAAAACCAAATTTGTATGTCCCCAAATTTTTCGGGAAATACTCGATGGAACAAACAAGTTGCGCAGCGATGATAAGTTATTGTTATGACCTGAATGCATTGTCAGCCATTTGAACCAACGGAATGGATTAATTTCTGGAAGTAGACGATTGAAAGGTCTTGATTGATGATTCCTTTTACTCTTGATAACAAACCCCACGTTCCAAATAATCCAACAGAATATTTAACAAATGAATTTTGAATAAAAGTCCGAATACGTTGAAGGGATTGTTGCTCGCTATCGCGACCCACGGTCGAAGTGGTCAAAGATTACGTGCGTATGATTGGATGTGATGAAGAATGATTAGAGTTGGAGGTTTATGTTTATTAACTTCACTGGTTCCATTATTGATTGTTGAATGTTTCGGTTTACACTGTAAAGACTTAAAATTAACTTGTTAAATCGACAGGTTTATTATGTCAGTATTGAATGAGATCAACCGATTATTTGGTTGCTTGATTAAAATAACTTTGATAAAGATTCGATTGGACTGAATATTGACTTCTAATGGTTTGATTGGTCTTGGGAGATGTGTTCTCGATCGGCGTGTCTGAATAGAAGTGATTTAGAAGGTCAGATATATGCGAAGTATCGTTGTAAAACTGCTGATTTTCACATCAGCAGCTTTGTGTCTGTGCTTCATACAATTGGTTATTTTGCATCAAACGTTGTCTGATTGTTTAGTTATAATTTTTCTGAGTGACCATTGGACAGCAAGTCCAAATGCTGAGGATTGATTCCTGGTATTTATGAAAAGTTGAATTGACTTTAATGTTTGATGTCACCGGAAATAAGGAGTACAATTGTGATTATTAAGTAAAATGCAATCTATTTGAGATGGTTGCAGTCGTAGAATAAATGTTCATAACAATTCTTATTTTAATTGAATTTTAGCGGAAATGGCTGAGCGCGTGAGAGCGCGACGCCATCATGGAGCTAGAGAATAGCAAGACGAACATACGTGTGTGTGAAGTCGTCATGAGAATAAATGCACGATAGCACATTCATGCGGGCGCAGTCAGTTAATGAGTGTTGAAAAAATTTCTTGACGATGAGTCGTAAGGTAATGTCAAGTCGCTCCAGACCTAACATTATCTACCAAGTGAAATGAACACCAACTACGACAAACTTCTGGTGTTCTTCTTGGAAACGCTGTGGATCTCGTCACATTTGCGTTACGGTATCATTAAGCACTAATGGACATATTCCCTGACAGCTAATGATCCCAATTTCATCAAATAAGCGATGGTTTCCATCACATCAACGAGAATTAACATCATTCGAGATGATGCCTTCGAAATCGAATAGCATAGATGGAGGTTTCAGTTATCATCCACCTAACAATACACGAGAAACAATATTCTGACGATAGTATTCAATCTTATTTCGGGTAAATCGTTTGTGATGAAAACGTAGAAATCATGAAATAATCATCGCAGTGGGTCAAAATAGAGATTCCTTCTTGTGTGTAAAGAACTTCACCGTATTCAGTTCACATATCACTTCTGAGGAAAATCCCAGGTGACAAATGAAGATACATGTAAGATATTTCATACAATCAAATTTTTCATTTTAACCTTGAATGATGTACCATGATTATTTCCGAGTCTGAATTTCAATAGAATGTGACGCATTCAAATGCAAGAACTTCCTCAAAACCAATTGCAGTACATTCCCACAGCATTCACATGCATATATCGTGACGAGGCTCGCGGAAGTGGCCAACATAGAATTTTTTTTTTCACCAAATCTGCACCAAAAGATCACATTTCTGCCCCGTTTTGCGGGAAGAAAGTGCCAATTGTCTCTTATGAGAGAGCAAATAAAATAGTTTGACATCTGCACTAACCTCTCCTCAGTACAGTGGCCAAAATTAAAATTTTCGATCACAGATATGATGAAAAGTAATATGTTCAACACGGGATAACAGTACTACATCCTTTCTCGTGTGTTTAGCACCCGCGGAAACGAAAATTCCACACGAGAATTTCATACGCGGGACAGAATGTAGTACTTTTGACCCCTGTGACACAATATACTATTCCAACCCTAAGTCAAATTTATCTGAAAAGTATATAAGAATACTTTAATCCGCGATTTTTGTCAAGGGATACTTCGCAAATAATTGTTTCGTTAGACACCAGGTGCCTTACGGGCAACAGTCGAATATTTTTGATGATAATGTCTGATATCCCCTCAAATCAATATTAATCTTGCAGAATGCCGGCGTGACACTGCCCTCGGCGATCAATATCTACCAGCTGACTGTTATATAGGCAATATTCGAAGGAAAATTACTAAAAAATATAATCTCATAACGAAATATCTGCTCGTGCTTGATTGATCCTCGATCAATCTCGTTCAGTCCATGTTTTTCTTCGACATTCCTTGATCTCGAATAGACTCTGCGTGGAATGCGAAAATTGATCCTCTCATACACCGTTGGTTTACAGACGTAGTTCATACTCGTCGCAGGTTGTTAATCAAAAATGTAACTCAACTTGTAAAATGATCTATTATTGCGTGTCGCCAATGTTCTTCTCGATTACTGCCCAACAACAGTATTGGCGACTCTTCTAAGACTCAACGTAGAATGCCACAATAGACAATGTTCTTCACATTGTGCCTGGGTGTCCATACCATGACACTAGATAAAGAGCGCATAGCACCCCCCTCTTCGATTTTGAATCGGCCAGTGTGCCTATGAATTGCGCTGTACAAAGGGTCTGGCTCACTCAGCCTAACTCCCTCATCTAACACACACGTACTCTCACACATACATCCCAATCACAAAATGTGTATTGAAAGCGTATGGATTGAGATTTGTGCCGAACGTGCATAATACAATACAACATAATCGGGGATGGAATAATTTTCCCATTAAAACCCTTCGATCACCCTGGACGCTTTTATATCGCATACCTTAAGCACGAAGCTCGTAGGTATGTTCTGCTAGCGTCTAAAAAGCAAATTCTCGATTTCGCTACATTAAACGGAATCTAAAAATTATAATATATAAATAAAAGAAATGAAAATCACACTGATTGATGGAAAAATTATTGCTGGATCGGATAAAAATTTTTAGAAATCCATATTTTCCATTTGTTATATAAAAAAAGTGTTGAAATGGTGTGTGGTGTCGATTTTCCCAGTTCCTGCTCTCTATAGTAAACACGAGAACTTTCGAAAAATTCCTTTCTTTACGTTTTTTTTGGTTTTCAATTTCTTCTTTGATGTTCCTCTGATAATGGGATTGCAAATCACGTCTTAATATCGTTTTTTTTTAGTTATAATTAATTCATTCCGGCCGTCTGTATGAGAAACTTTTTCCCCTTGAGCAGACATGTATGATATTTTTTTTCTAAATACAGCTTGAAGGCAGCTGACACTATAGTTAATTGTGTAGATAGTTGATCCTGGGTAATATAGTCCCATCTTGAATTTTTTTTCGATCCATTCGCTGGAACACGTGATGGCGTTTAAATCGTATAATGATAAAATTGATTATAATCAAAATAATAAAAATCATGAGAAATAAGAATAGAAAAACAAAATTTTTTATCGTTTCATTGTGGACGTACGCATATTTCATGTAGGAACACAGTAAAATGAATGTAATCGGTGGGAAATTAAGAAACTCTGAAAAATTAATTTTCAAAAATGAAAAAAAAATAAGATAACAGTTTTTTATAAAAAGTTGTTGTGTCCATGCAAACATATTATTGAAAAAATTATGTATTACATGAGAGATTGAGGCATGCACATTTGGATCTACCAAAAATTTTTTTATTCTTTTTTTCTCGACGTGCTGCTTCGGAAGATGATAGTAGCGTTCACCACGTCAAAATAATATGCACACGGGGAGAAAAAAGTAATAGCTTTTCCTCTGTAAGTAACTTGACTTCTTACTATATATTGAAGTAGCCATGGACCAATCTGGAATTCTATCACTTTTTATTATGATGATTAGTAAAAAATTTGGGGAACTTTACTACAGCACCATTGGTGAATTTACTATCAAATCGATCTATTTTTACGATGGCACAAAGTGAATATTTTTTGGGCCACAGCACATAATAATGCAGACTATCAAGAATAGTAACAGTAATATTAACCTGCAAAACAAAAAATGATTCAAACGCATTTCATTTATACGGCCATATTACCACACATTTGATATACGTCACTTGACCAGCATGCGAATTAATTTTCATTGAAACTTGCGAAAAGCTCCATGTGAATTCATTTTTTATCTATAAATGATTCTACTAATTTTTCGTTATTCGCGCCTTAAGCACGGTGTCGCCGTGATGCTACTCAACTTATGGGCACTATTTTAATTTAAGTGAAATACTAACAGCAGCAAAAGTAATAGAAGGATAAACAAAACAAAAGCACCATCGACAAGTAACATATACATATTATTGCGCTCGATCGATTGCACAAAGCTCGAAACGCGCGACTATCAATAAATACATTGTAAATTGATTTTCACATGTTTTAAAAAAAAAAAAAAATATAAATTCCATTATGAATAACTTTTACTTTGTCATTATAAGAACAAATGCCAACCAAGCATTCGTATTACAGTGAAATATGGTCTGTATTATAAGTAACTTTTACTTTATTACTGCAGTAAAAATTCGGTAGTAAACTCCACTGACATTCATCGTTTCAGTCATTTTTGAAATTACTGTGGGACATCGTAAATATTGATTGAGATTATAGCATATTTTGATATGACCATACCAATTTCAGCCATAATGTAGACATTGTCGATCGATACTATGTGATCATAGTAATAAAGATAATATCCATTGTAACGGTCGATTCTCGAAAATATTCCAAAAACCGAATATTCCCCCTTTTTTGCCTTTCTACTGGCAAAGGGAATTGTTCCTAATGTTAATTAATTATTGATGCGCGCAAAAACGCGCTAGGGATGCCACCCAGGCTACAACAGGAAAAGATATGGATAAATCAAGCGCCCGGGTATTTGACCTATCTTGTAATATTAAAAAATATATAACAAAAAGGAAATATTAATAAAATAAATTATGTGTGTGGTAGGTTGGTGGTTTATTTAACCTGACCACTAGCCAGATTACTTTTCTATGAACTATTATAAAAAATATCAATGTTACAATGAATCGAAATTCAACACGCGCTACTATATCTATAGCGGCCGTGAATTCGGTTACCAGGCGCGATCGTTCGCAGCCGTAGCTCGCTTGCCGCTCACCGATATTTCATTTCTTTGCAACGTGAATAATTATTACCAATGATTTAATATTATATCAATGAATTTACAACTAGGTTTTATATTAGATTGGAATGCGCAGAGGATAAAAAGGATTATCGATGATGAGTCAACGGCTGAGACATTCAAATAAACTAAATAATGAAATGAAATATTCACGAATCGAACAGCGAGCGATCACAAATAATCAGATAGAATTTTCGTACATACGCGAACGCTTATTTCCGCTGAACAAAAAGGATAAATAATTGATCGCACCAGCGGGACAACTCACGATACCAAATCTCAATTATACTGATGTCCGAATTTCCTCCTGAGGTAGTCGTCTGGTGGCGAAGATGATCAGTACAAGGTTAAAGATGACGGAGATGGTCCAAAAATTGGTAGGCAACATGATGGCCGGTGAATGGACAGCTTTCCTCCGCACACACACTTTCCCTTTTTTCCACTGCACTATCTCAACAATACTGTGATCTTTTTTCTACTACCTCACTTCTTCTTTCAACTTTACTTTTCTTCTCACTATTATTCACTATTTTGTTCAATTACTCTTTTACTTTCTTCATAGTTTTCAAAATTACGATCCAGTAGTGCATATACATTAGTGTATCCGCTTTCAGACTGTACACATTTAGCTGGAGAAAAAAAATACTGTCTCAGGGAATTTCTACAGAGAAGCTCTGAGTAATTTCTTTTTCATTATTCTTTTATCGTTCCTTTCATGCGTCAAAAAGGTTCATATGATTCTAGTTGAAGATGCAGAGGATTGTGAACACAGCAGCCGTTCAGTTGTCTCATCTTTTTCTACCGCGCTTGGTGGCGAGCAAGATTTGACAGAGCTGGATTATTGAAAATCGGAGAAACCAAAAGTTTTAGCTTTCATATGAATTTATTTGGTAGGTGAACGAAGGATTTAAAAACAGAAAACAACTCCCCATCTATTGTACAGTCGCTGCACGAAATAGTACGGCTTTCATATTTTTGCATTTCCGGTAGTAACGAAATATTAATCGAGCGAAATGAAAATCCCATCGTTCACCGACTAGATAAATTTATACAGGAGTTAAATCTTCTTGTTTTTCTGATTCCAGATGATCCAGTTCTGAGCCATTTAGCTCATCATCAAGCGCTTCCAGAAAGAGATGTCTCAGAGAAACGGTTGTTCCATCTGCAATTTTCCGAATTTTCAACTGAGAAAATTGCAAGGATCCGTCCAATGAATGTAAATATTAATAAAAAACTATTGGAACAGATTTTACTTGATGTTTTTTTCTTCGGAACCTTCCGGAGGGAATGTCTTCTTCACCAGCTGACTCTGCACAATTTTTCTATAATCACTTTGACTCTGACGTCAATATTGAAATAATAATCCGAATTCACATCAGGCTATTATCATCCGTAAGAGAACTTTCAGTTTTGATGATAAGTGTTACTTGACTTCCAGGAAATTACTCATGAAATGTAACAATATTTGCAATCGATTTAGCTCTGAGAGAACCACGAAATAATTCGGCTCCGTCCTGACTCATTTCATAGATGCGAGTTGAAAAGTCGATAAGAAAGTTACATCAAAGCTTCCGAAACACAAACCCCAACATCGGCATGCAGTAGCGTGATGCTAATTCGCTTTCTCGGTACTTAAATGACCGGACACCACCACGTGATGTCTATGCATATATTATGATCGGTTGGCGCTCTCTCACTTCGATCTCTTTCACCATACTATCTGCACACACCAATTGTTTGTATAGTGAATACATCCCTTTCACATTCATCCCAATACATATGATATTATCAGCGTTCAGAGTTTGATGTTATCATTAACCGCCCAATGTGAAAATTCAGCTGATATATCCATGTTGATAAGAAACAAACAGGAAACGTCTATCACTCAAAATATGAATTTTGAGAGTCATAAGTAATCATAAATTGAAACACCCAATAAAAATAAAAATTCAATATTCACACACAAATACAAAGACAATACAACCACACTGCAAATGAATATTAGATTTTTTCCGTTTTTATGCACTTCTAAGAACCACGTTATGTATATAAGTTATTGAATGGGCGTATGCTGATACAAGTAATCAGCGGTCTCACATAAATCCCCGAAATAGCCAGCTTCATCTACATCAATAAGCATCATGTCGTCCTCTACGAATGAAATTGGGGACGTTAGTGGGGAATATTCACCCATTCGGGCTGTTCAGAGGATGTTCAGAGAACAGAGAGCGTTCCAAAATGAATCAGTGCGCATGATAGAATTTCCAGAGAATTTCAAACATAATTGTGCCGAATAGCTTCTTACATCAAACTGAGATAATAGAGACGTAAATGTTCTGAATTCGTTTGAACAAGATTAATTGAGAAAAAAAAATATAATAACGTATGTGCCGATATGACGACGCTATACTTGTTCATTGTCGGCAGATTCTTTATCCCTCTTCGTCCAAATCAACATATATCTATACGAGAATGTGTTTATAGAATCTACATCCACCCTCACATTCACATCATCATGCTTCGAAATTGTTAACCATGCTGTATCACATTTACCATGAAAATTCAATATCCCACAGTTTGCCTTGAACCTATATTTTCATTCATCTGGTTACAGTTCAATCGACTTCTTCGAGTGATACACATTAATCATTTAACAAATTTACAGGGTCCTATAGGACTCGATGGGCCGAAAGGTGAGCCGGTAAGTTCTCCATGATATTCCATAAATATATACTCATCGCCTAGAACTCTGAATATTACTAGTGTAATGCACAATACTCTTCATCTATTCCAAACACAATATAGATACCCAAGGAATTTTTCCGACAAATTTTGTATAGTTACCCGATCAGAAAATCGGAATCTTTGTGTATCCTTTCAGAATACGCGAACATTCTATTTTTTATGCTGCGGAACGAAACGAACAACATTGAAAAAACTCTAACGTAACTTTTTTGAATTTAATCTTGTAGTAGGTTGACGAATAAAAATAATCAGAAAACTAAAAAAAAAGCTCGATTTCAAAGTTAAGCTCTAGATTGATTTGGGATATCACGATGACAGAGGGTTTTCCTTCAATAGATAAAATAATAGACACATCGTAATCAAAAAAATATATTTGATGAGCATGTACAGTCGGTACACTGTGAGGAAATTTGTAGATAAAATATGGGCAAAATGATATAAAAGAATAGGAACCAATGATTGATAATTCTTAGGAATCCAATGTGTTGATTTTATTATACGTTGATAAAAAACGTGAAAAGTAGACATTTTCGATTTAAAGACATTTGTGATTACAATGTCTATTCAACATCTGATTTTCGAACCAACACATTCATATCCTCTGGGATGAATGATGCGACTGAACCACATAACAAAAAAAAAGGAATATTATTTCCCATATAACTGATAATAGTGTGCTTACCGTTTAACTAAATGTTTATTTCATATTTATTTTTGAAGGGCCAAAACGGTGAGAAAGGACAGAAGGGAGAGCTTGGGAGTCCAGGTTTCGATGTTTTCTCCGCCGTGAAGGTAACTATTATGAATAGTGAGAGGTTTCAATCAAACAAGCGCAATGGAATAAACTACTTACACTGACACCTGCATGTGTTTTGTGATGAATATGATAACATGGAAGCAAAGGACAATGACATACTTTCAGTGTAATGACGATCACATAGTATTTGATTACGTACGGTGCAGAAATGTGAAATACACCTCACAGAGCAAAAATTGATTAGCTTTCAATAAATGTACAAATATAAACTGTGGAGAAATTCCAAATTCAGATCACTCGGCTGATATTATCAACAACATATCAAATTTCGTTAATGCTGGTAGGATCAAGAGTTCAGCTGCTTTCCGAAAAATAATACTGATTATCTCGTCAATTATAATGTGATTTTCAAGGTCAATTTCCGGATTGATACTAGTACAGATATGAGATTTCGATTCACGGCGTGTCTCGAATTCCATGTTTTCAGCCGATCATTCAGCTATAAGTCCATGTTGAGAAATCCAAAAAATGGACTTGTTGACTTTTTTTTCTCGGAAATTTATGAAAGAATTGTGAAAAAAGGAATTGTCTTGATGCGTGTATTTCACACGCCAGGAGGAGATGCTAGTAATGAGGCTAGTAAAAAAGTATGATGGACCAATTACCCTAAGATATAGTACTATTTTTGTACTTTTGATGATCTTCAGGGAACTATAGCTCTAAGATCAAATAAAATTATTTATCCATCTATCTATCTAAGATATATGCAATTTTATATGTTGTATTACAAAAAAGTGATTCAATATTATTTCAACATTTCATTCATGTAGCGTGTCCGTGCATCTGTGAGTGGGTCTGGGCGTGTGTGCGTAAGTGTGTATGTGTAATTATCCCGGGTATTATCATCAGGTTCAGAAGCGGCTGAATCTACTGTAGTAATGATTAAATTGCAGTAGCTCGAATATGAAACGGAATGTTTCAATGTTTCTTCTTATCCGTTCCAATTTTCACTCCAATCTCATCTTCTGACTAACGTAACAGCCGATAAACTTAGAAAGAAATAATGAAATGTTAACACAGTAAATGCGCGTTGGGCTCCACGTTGCGAAATCTCGCTGTGCTTCCAAGAAATCGATCTTGGAAAAATCCATGTTGAGAATGAAGTTATTTTCGTTCATAAATTATCGATGATGTTATATGAATTTCATAAGTTTATGAATCAACATACTCATAAAAGGGGCTCCGAATACTATAATCACCCTTAATATATGTAAATTTACCTCGAATTATGAATGATCGAGATTCGCTTTTTTCGAACGTTATGAGATTGGAAAAGTAAATTTCTACATTATAAGATATATTGCAAGATATTTTTTTTCCTCCTTAAAAAATCTGCAAGGAGAGGAATCAAAACATATAAACACCATAAGCGATATGCCACGAGCATGCATGTGTAATAAAACTATGCATGAGAATTTGGAGATGCAGTCGTGTTGCTGCCGAGCTACTATGGTAAACAAAAGAATAACTATGAGCCCCCTGTCAATACTACAGTCTTAGTTTTATACAAATTCATCTCCTACCGATAAGGATACATATTCTTCTATTCAAAATATGTATGAACTGAACCAGCAGTACCTTCTTACGACTGGAATTTTCCTTTCATTGTAGAAATCTACTAAAATACGTGAATGATATATGTATATATATATACTAGCAGTACCCGCCCGCTCCGCTGGGTTGAATTAAATTGTGTGAGTGAACCGTTTTGCTCCCGTCAATCGAGGTAGGTGCAATTCCTGAGGAAGCAACCGCAATAGCGATACTTTTTTCGTCTCTA
>JAPYZF010000562.1:0-32346 GCA_030523045.1 Meteorus cinctellus | reverse complement strand
GTGTGACAATATATATATATATATATATATATATATATATATATATTGTCATACAGGTTTTCAATCGTTACAATACCATTTTTTAACTTTTATCACTTCATGATTGACAAGAATGCGTATGGAATTCCTGAAATGTTCAAGTCACGGAACAGATAGGGCTTCATAGTCCCCATTTCGTCGCATATTAATAATGGATTAACGCTGATTCTACAAAATATGCTCATTCATTCAATTTACAATACATTTAATTACTTATTCTCACAAAAATTTTATATTCATTCATATATGTGTATGACATTCTCTATTGTTGTATCAGATGGTCACGGCAAAGCAATCAATATCTCAAAACAGATATAAGGGAAAATGAAAAAAAATCAATATTAAATATTGAAACGAAAGACTTGGCAATTGAAAAACGACTGATGAAAAATTCATACTTGTCTGGAGACTAATCTAATTCTGGATTGTGATGATATTACAGCATCACAAACCTGCTAATCAAGCTTCCATATATTTGAATTACCGTCATTATCTTCATGAACTTGGATACATTATTATTCTTTCTACTGTTGATAACTCATATGAGTTATCCATCAATTTTTCTATACGAAATTCCAAACGATTTCATATGAATTTTAATTAACACATGGTCCAGAACAAATATTGTGGTTTTTACAATTAGTGATTTTATTCGTTTCTGTTTTAACTAGAACAATATATATATTAAGTTAAGTAACAATTTCATGAATTTTGAGGGTTTACGGCATTGAATCGTTGGCCCAAACGCTTATGGAGCCTTCACATTAATAAATATTTAATTGATCAATCATATTGAACGGTACAATTAATAGTAGTGAAATAAATAAAAAGCGAAAAGGTTAATATTTCTCAATAAGCGAGTTTGGTCTCTCCTTGGTGCGGTTGCCTGTCGTTCTACATCATCTCATCATGGTTGTCGTCATAATCTTAATAATAACCTTCATCATCATGCCCACTTGCCAGCGTTACAATCATAAATTTTCCCTGACAACTGATTTCCATGCATATGTGATCGCGCAATTATCTACGTATATATATTCACCAATTTGTCCGTAATGAAGCTACACCTCCACATGAATTCACTTTGCACGGATAGATTACGTGCAATATTCATTGAGGGCTCGTTCGAGGATATTTCCTATCTCTACTAACGTAATATTCAACGAAAAAACATCTTTTTGGAGCGCAATGTGTAGTATAAGACGTGTGAGCGAATGAAAAATGGAGACATGAGGAAAGAAAACGAGAATAAAAACTTAAATAATACGAAAAGTCAAATTGTATATGCAGTAGAACATAGGTGCGTGAAATTTTTTTCTAATTAAGCATTCCACTCATTAATTCTGAAAATTCGAGCATTGAAACAATAAAGATGGAATGAATGTATTACTACACTCGTACAATAATTCCAACATGGCTGTGTTCGACTTATCTGAACCGAAAGCCAAGATATTGCTTCAAGAAAACAAAACTACCAAATGACACAAGCACCATATTCAAATTATATATATATATGTCTGTTGCCAAACGCGTAGTAAGAATTTAATAAAATAATGTCAACCGCATCAATAATAATAATATATAATATATTGTATATAATATTGATATTCGTGTGTGTTTCTGTGTGTATGTGCATGTGTCCAGGGTAATTGATATATTCAATTCACAGTATTATTAGACGTGAGTACTTTGCAAAAACAAGTACCAGTAACACAAATTCACTGATAATAACCGTCCCATGTGACTTCTTTACCAAACTTGAATTACCTCTATTGATCATTTATAATGTACAAACGTCTATATTATTCTTAATACATTTTTCGCCAATTCTCTCAGTCATGCACTCTTGCATTTCACCATTTCATTATTTCATGTATTATTCTGTGGTTATAACCTGTCAATCACGAGCATATCAATTTGTTTGATTGAAATGTGAACCCAAATATATGTGAGCTCATTTGTCCATAATCATTTGATTCGCCACAGCTTCAATTCAATTATGAATGCTACCCAAAGACAAATGATATAATTTATTGGCTTGAGAATCATTATAGCAGGCATTTATACATCCATAATTGTACATAACAACCGTATTTCAACTTCTCCGAAAATCCACCATCCTTTCAATAGTATTAATAATAATAATAATAATAATAATAATAATAATAATAATAATAATAATAATAATAATTGAACGCGAATATAGCAACTAATATCGATCTCCGAATTTTTTTTCGCTGAATAGCGAACAGAGGAAAAACGAGAAAAGAAAACAAATGCTAAAAAATTTGATGCATGGCTGAGAGAATTTCATGTTTGAAAAATATCCGGTTGACTGTTATGCATACACCAGATATAATACGAGATATTCGCGGTAAGATGTGGTAGCAAAAATTGGGGCGGACAAGAACTTTTTCCTCAATTGTATATCCATACCACAAGGATAAAAGTTCTCTCCTCAAGGCGGCGACACTGACAATACCTATTTACAAAAATATACATGTGAGCAACTTACTCTTCGTTTTTTATATATTGATTAATTCATTTATTTCGTTTGTTTTAATGTCTCGACCCTCACAGTCGCATTTGAAATGTACTGCTTGGTATTTTGAATATATTTCATCGATTTGCTCCTTTATCGGACACTAGAGTGTTCAGCTTCTATCATACTAACTAGATAATAATATAAAGAAAATTAATCGATTTCTCTTTCACTTTGTTGCGTATTACAAGTTTTTGTAATCGCATGATTGCTCACTAAAAAAAAAATTGCTCCTTCATAAGTGCACACCATAATTTTAGACGCCGACATAATGTTTGTGCTTAAGATTGGGTTCGAATGCTAATATATATAGATATATATTTATATAGGATTCGATATTAACATATTAAATGGTATATCAAATAAGCATCTACGTGACCCATCTTTGTTTGCGCGTGATGATCACCAAAGAGGAAAAATTCCTCTCGACAAAATGTAAAAGGAGCACCGTTACAACACCCTCATCTATATAATTTTATCTACAATGATTCAACAAATCCGTGACATCGAAAGGGCAAAAAAAACTTTGCCTAAATCTCATGTTCAGATCCCATAAAGAAATTCTTATCATTCTTTGAATATCACGGCTGGCCCTCGGTGATAATTCCATTCTTTGTATTCTTATCGGCGCACAGTGTGCGATGTTCGACTACAATGAATACGACTCTATCATGGATAGAAATTCACGGTGAAAAATCAATGATGACGCAACGAGTTATCGGACTTACTTTTCGTACATAATTGGATAAATCGCCAAAATGTTATTCTTCATAATTATATTGTATCAATTCTGAAAATTTGATATATTTTCATCATGCGCTCATCACCCATGGCGCCACTTGGATCATTATTAATCACGTAAACTTGGAATTTAATTAATTATTGCCTCCTGTAGGAAGGTGATTCTCGCAACTGCTACGTAAACATTGTTGGGTACGTTGCCATATTATGCGGGAGTGCCGTTATGTAGTTAGGTGTAGGCGGCCTGGGACTGTGCCACTGGGGTCAGAGGGCGCGCAATTTTTTGATACCAGCTTCAACATAACGCACCAAGTCGTGTAACGAACTTTTTAAAGTTAGCGGTCCAAATTTCTCATCTAGTTCAATGAAAAAATCTGAAAAAAACGAAAGTGCGTTTGAAAAATATAATTTTACGTTCATCATTTTTTAATTTTTCCTAATTATATTTATGAACAATGTATTACCACGATGTTTATCAGTTACTAATGCCGTTGCTTGGTCCCATAGTTCATGACAATTCATCAATAATGAAAAATGATGATTCTGTTTCTGCATCGCTGTATGAATACCAAGTGGAACACTGACGTAAGTCGCTGCCGATGGTTGCCCCGGAATCATACCACGATTCGCCAATTCACCGCTACTGTATCCGGAACTCTGACTACCAACAGAACCCACCGAACCAGCCGGTGATGGTGTTGGTGATAACGATGGCGTTCCTTGGCCCTCAGTTTGGACGAGCGTTGGTTGTGCCGGCTTCATGAAATTATTCAACATATATTAATGTCGAATTTATCAAATGCTTAATTATTATTATGAATAATCGATAAATTCTTACTTTTTGATGATAGTCTGCGAGAATTTTTTGGTACTCATGTGCTTCATGCTTTCGCATCTTGAATAGCTTCAGATAAATTAATGACTGACACCACAAGCTGAAATGAAAACGGTAATTAATATAAAATGAAAATTGTGGTTATGAGTGGTTAATGTATAAATCTAATTTGATACTCACCTCAAGATTGCCAACTTATTATGTATGCTACTCTCTGGAGAATTATTCTGTTGGCTCTTAAATTTTGAAGAAATGTACCTAAAAGTTGAGTTATGTCTGAGTTAAGTAAATTCCATTTATCACGAATACATCAGGATGTTTTTACGGTATTTCACTTACTTTATGAGACTGAGTGTGTCTTTGTACATTGTGAATGAAGCTCTTTCAGTTACCGGATCTGACTCCATTGCATGACCAGTTAGAAGAAAATACAATGCTGCTTCCAAGTACAACATACCCTGTGCTGTCAATTCACATTCTACATCGGCACTACGTTTCAATCTTTTGGCTTCGGTCAAATGTTGATTCTGGTCCCTGCAAATAGCCAATTCGATCACAATTCATTCATGAATGACTACATTTTTTGATATGAAGTGTCAAGTAAAATAGGCGGAAGCAAGGTGAAGAGCGAAGAAATGGAAAAAAAAAGAGGTACAATAGACTAAAGGAAGAAACCAACAACGTACGTAAATGATCAAATAATTGAAGAAGTATATCTTTACCTATCTTGATCGTCTGAGATTTGATTCTGATGATTAAAATAAGAATAAAAAACGCGTTGAATTGGCGCTGCAGGCGGTGGCAACAAACTCACATCAGATTTATCTTCCCGTTCATGATTTGTAGGTTGCGCATCACTTTTATATCGAATGGAGGATCTTGAATTATTTGTTGTCTCCTTATCAATGTGTTTTCGCTTCCGTTTTTTCTTCTCTTTATGTTCATTATTGGATTTAACTTTGGAGTCTAATGAACAAACACTCAAACTGGACAATGAACTACTGCTCGGATTTCGTTTACGTTTTGGTACACTATCAATGTTATTACCACAAAGAGTATTCACACCTGAATTCATATTGCCACTACTCATTGTTATTCCACTGCCGCCAGCCACAGCACGAATAGTTAGAACACTGTCAGCGGACGTCGCTTCTATATGTTCACTCTTACTAATATCTGATTGTTTGGTCTTCGAACACATAATCTGATTCATTTGGTCAATGTTGGTTGACGCAGCTTGATGATGTTCGATGTCACCAAACTGTGTTCTGTATTCAATGGATGACGATAACTGGCGATTCGGCGGCTGATCGCGCAATTCGCCGTCCTCTGGTGTTAATGGCCTTTCACTCTTTACTTTAGCTGCAGATTGTCCCGGGACTGGCCTCGTATCCGGCAATTCTGTCCTCTGTCTCAATTGCTGACCTCTTGACATTTGTGGTATGTGCTGAATTCTACTGAGTTCTATTCTACAAATAAGGCTAGGCATACCATTGATATAGATTAACGACGGCAAATTAGATTTTGTTGAAGCTTGCGATGATGGTGGTCTTTTATAAGGGCTTTCACTACCTGTAGGCGTATTAGCAACGCCACCCGTATATTCCTCAACATAAATTCCACACTTACCACCGCCTTTGCCTCCTTTACCACCCTTTCCGCCTTTACCACCTTTACCGCCTTTTCCACCGCCTTTAGCACCACTTTTTGCGCTTGAAAATAACTTCCTCAAAGTGTCACTCTTTTTTTTATCCTGCACGTTGCCAGCGTCTTCTTCTTGGAGTTTTGGCGTTGGGCTATTATCACTATCTGAATTATCGAGAGACGTAGCTCTTGTCAGAGGTTGACGCGGTCTTGGTGGCACTCTTGCGACTTGAATTCGACTATTCCGTGACGTTGGTTCAGATTCACTATCGGAATCCGAAGCACAGCCTGATCCGTTATTAACTCGTGACTGTGAACGCCGTGGTTTTACTTTTGTTGGACTTTTTTTCTTTTCGACTTTTTTCACTGGTGAATCTGTCAATTTATTACGTTTCGGCGCAATTTTTCGCCACCGTGCATCGTCTGAAGCATTATGCAGATTACTTGTTGTTGTTTCATCATCACTTGAAGAAATACTCAAGTGCGATTGTCGCTTTTCGACATTCATCGTAGAGGCTTGAGAAATCCGTGATGATTGCTCAAATTCATCGGAATCACTCGATCTGTCACGTAATCTCACATTTCTCACTTCCTCATCACTATTGCCAACCACCAATAATCTGGAAATGGGTAGCGATTTTTTCTTAGGACTGCCACCACTGCGGGGTCTATTACCCCGTTTAGAGATAGTTTTTGGTGCATCCGGTGATATTCTACAGTTACGCGGACTGTGTTGTCCCGAGTCTTTCACTGTCTTTCGCGGTCTACCACGCTTTCGAACGTCCGGTGCCTTTGTTTTGTCCTGGCGAGGCAATTTGCATTCTTCTATTGACTTTTTCTTCTTCTCATAATCGGAATTTTGTTCACTATCACTCAATGTTGTTAACATTTTCATGTTTCTTTTGTTCTTCTGCGTTTCATTCAGTTGCCAATCTTTATTAACAAGCGTTATATCTAGTCGCCGATTACGCTTCTCAAGCGATGCCACGTCTGGAGAACTCCCACAACGTGTAATACCACCATCCTGCTACAAACAAACAAATAAAATGAAATTAATGTCAGTTTCACATAAATCGTTGAATAATTCTATATGAATGAGATTCAATCAAAATAACATCAACCTGGCAATGTTTGCGTTCTGATACTTGATCCCCCAGATGTACAGTCGTTTTATTGAAAAAACTGCTGAGGTTCCATCTAGTGGTAGACTCTTCGGCAGGTGGAGGTTCATTGACAAGTACATTAGGTGAAGCTGAAGGTGGTGTAGAAGGGCCCTTAGAAGATGAATGTGCACCAACGTCACCCTCACCACTAACATCGCCACTCTCATTACCACCAATAACACCAGTTCCATTACCACCTCTCACACTTTCACTACCACCACCACCACCACCATCACCGCCACAAGCGACATCACCACCATCGTCTTCAGAATCATCGCTACTGTCTGTACCTGAATCCGAACCGGAATCAGAACTTGAACTCGCGCTTGCTGAGCTTTGTGGCGCTTGACCCTGTGGACTTGAATGCCTCATCAGAGCCACCAGTGGTGCAGTAAATTTTCGAGGTGAATTTGCGGACGGAATTGATAATGGCCTTATGATTGGTGATGATTGTTTCGGCGGACTTGAATGACCAGGTGACGATAATGGACCCAATGGTGACATACCCATAGGTGACATTGGTGCAAGAGGAGGGGGCGCGGGTGTCATCGCTGGTATTAGAGGCGTTGAGAGGCTTCAATATAACAAGAATCATTCATTTATCACTCATTCATGAAACTGCAAAGGACAATGCAATGTTAATGACGTAACAAGACTTACTCCACGGTCAAATCAGGGCTTCTATTCTCGTTCTTCGATAATCTCGAAGTTGAACTCTAAAAAATTTCAGATATACATCAATTTTGATATATCAAATTAGTGATAGTTTTATTCATTGCTGCTATGTACTCACTTTCACCCCTTCATCCTCACTATCTTCAGAAAGACTCAAATCACGTTCCAAATCACTGTTCCAAAAAAGCAATTAATAAATAAATCTACGCATTGTTATTAATTAAAATAATATTATGAATTATAGTTGATGGAAGAAGACTGTGGTGAAAAAGACGATTAAACCCCCAATATCGCAATTCTAAATAGCTCACTTCGACTCGGGTGAGCATATGGATATTTTATTAATTAAGTGATAGCCAACAAAACAAGTGATAAACAATAGAATAATAATTTTCATATCGATTCTCGAGTACATACTTGCAGACATTGCATATAAACATATCCCAAAATGTATTAAAGTGAAAATATTTTTTTCAATTCTTGAAATGAAAATATTGTGGCACCAGAGACGATATACTTTGCATGAATTTTTTTTTCTTTAATCATTTTCAGTATCATGAATTTATTATTGTCATCAAAACTTTTGAAAATAATACATAATCATATAATAATTTGACAAGAATGCCCCCATTCGATCATCAATGATTATTTTGTTTCTCGCATTGCTGCAGAGAGTGCATAACTGTATTGAATATAACTGTACTTACGCAGATAATCTATTAACACCATGCCTATCACGTTCTGTAACACAAAAATTAGAAAACAGGATAATAACGTATAGATGATGACAAAATTTCAATAAACATATATACAGGTACTACACTAACACTAATATGAAGTGTGGAATAAAATAAGTAGTGATAACGATTATGATGATTAGTAAATTTGACCTGTATTTTGCATATTCCTAGTTGTCCGTATCACTCGTTTCAAGAATGTGCTGGGATATATACTTGAAGTAATCAAACAGAATCATTACTTCCTACAACGAGACGTCATTTCTTAAACTCTCATTTACATAGTGCCAATTCGTATTGGGATATGAGCATGTAGCAGATGTTGTGTGACAAGTACTATATCGTGAAGAAACGAAAGAGGAAAAAAAAAAAGAATCCGAAGAGAAAGCAAAGACAATAAGACTAGAAGTTCCGTCACAAATATTGGAAAAGATATCTAACGATTCGTGGGTATTTCAGCTGACTTCTGCACCTGTTTATTTTCTAACAAATATTTTTCCTTCATTTACACATCTGTGACAACGCACGCGTGAAGCCAGTTACTTAGACACAAGCACACCCATACTTGCATACTTGACAATGCAATCATACTCAGTATATTCGTATTGTTTATTTATATACCACAAATATATATGGACATACATATATATCTGTAAATGATATTCTTTTCGGTTGAGATGACATGTAACCTTCATCTAATGTTACGCAGCCAATTGAGAATAATTCAATAATAGGACTGGAGAAATATGCAGTAGAATCGCTCCACCCTATGAACGTTTCTTAGAACTTCTTGTGCATGAAATGCTTGTATAAAAATTTTGCCTGTCGCAGTCTACTTAACGAGTACAAATTATAACCGTAGTATTGGTGATATAATAAAAGTGAAGGAATATCTACATTTTCGACCCAATGTTTTATTCAAATTTATCGAAAGAAGATATATTCCTTATTGCAGGGAGACGTTTCATTCATGAAATTTACTTTTTGTGTGGGCAATAACTTACGCAGACGCAAAATAAAATGAGTACAAAGTGATCTGAGAGCATGAAACCAACGAAAATCCATCATTTTTTTTCGTTCATATAATCCAATGCTGCACATAACTTTCGCCCATTCAGACGTTCACCTGTGGTAGAAATGGATTTTCTACTTTTAAGATATATGTTTCAAGTTGATCTCTTGTATCAAACTTACCGCAAATTTATTGAAGTATATAGCAAGTATATATGTAAATAATAACTACTCATTTCAGTCAATTTTTATAATGCTGTAAAAATAAAGAGAAACAGTAAACTTACGTGATTGCTTGGATGACACCGCCATTGATACCTCCGTCACCTATGAAACAAGACGTATTGTATCAGACTCAACGTTCAGCACCATGAGATCAAATAAATAAAACAATTACGATATCTTTTAGAGATTGAAGAATTATGAATCTTTGCGAACAATTACTTGATTCAAGTGATTGAAGCGCAATATATTGTATTGGAGTAGTTTGAGCGGATAAGCCGTAGCTCTAAGTTACTTAAAAAAATCGCAATTTTATCCAACCCATACAAGTTAGTTCATCAATCATAAATGTAATATACAAATAACTATACAATTGAAAATTCAGTAAAAGAGAAGAAATCTTCATGATAAGCCATTGAGTGGCAAAATTGTGCTCCGAGCCGGGCGGTATACCCCTATCCTCAATATATTTCTATTATATTCATTCGCTTTTACAATAGAGTATTTGCAATAGTATTCATTTCATGTAGCACACTACGCCATTGCGGCTTTAACATTGTCTTTCCACTCGATTAATATGTTTGTAAATTCTTCACATTCAAAATATCCCAAATAATTCATGTGAACATTGTCATTCAAATGAGAATAATGTTTATAATAGTAAAAATCATATATACTTTAGATAGTACGGGGTTGAATGTGAACTTGGATTCGAGTTCTTTCCTTGGTGTTTGCGCAATTGCAGTGAGTGGAGTAGGTGGCATTGTCATTTCCTGCAAATGCAAAAACAAAAAATCATTGAATAACTAAATCTTTTTCACAAAAAAAATATTTCATATGTAATGGAAGATATGAGGAACACGCAATTGTTATTCGAGACAGAAGTAGTAGTATGGGATCGGTCATTCAGTTCGAATATTATTCTCATAAAATTTCATCCGATTGATCAATAACATCTCATAATTGGTAATGATGATTGATGAGCTTTGCATGAGGCATATGCATTAAGAAGTAATAAAAGTGAGAAAAGAAGAAAAAACCGATAAATATTTGTTGGACAACGTGTTTGGACGACCGTGTTACAATATGTTGTTATAAAAAAATCTATGTGAATGTAAGTGTTTATTCATGGTTTTTATTTCTTTTTAATGGAGGCCGTCCATCTTCTTCGTAAATATTGGAACGTAATCGCGATCATGTGACAAAATGTTTGTGAAAAAAAGACCGAGAATGTTTATATATAATAAAAGTGAGGTATAATTAGCAGTAGCATTTGCGGATTCTGCCGTTGCATCCCATCTTTTCCCACGGGCAGCCGTGAGAATAAGTTGTGCCATGCTTGGCCAGGTGAGTGTCTGTGACACTGCAGCCGTTGCGCATTCGCCACTTTTAGTTTCATACAGAAACTCATGCTCATGCCAAAATCACAGCTACGACTGCTAATCACTTAGTATTAGAATTTCTGCGATAAGCTTACGACTGTTATGTCACATATATTCGGACAAGTTTATTGCGGTTGACAAATTGGGCTATTCTTATTGTTACGAGAAGAAAATCAATGAAACAGAATCAATCAATGTTTATATTTTGAATACGGAATATAGACGAATAAACAAATGAATCGATAGAACATTACGACAATACTTCTCCCTCTCTTCATTGCTTTTATGAAATTATTATTATCTGTGATATAACAGCTGTGTCGCCGTAAGAGTGTGCATTAATGAAAAGTGATAACAAGCAGGATCAAGAGAAGGAAGAGGCAGGTGACATAAAACCAGAGAGTGAATAGTGGGGACAGGAAGGATGGCTGAACGCGTCAATATGCAATAAGAGGATGGATGATGTGTTTATCGGACATCATTGCGGATCCATAAGTGAACTGTAATATGTATCCATCAGCAAACAACATTAGACGAATCCGCATGAATTGCGAATTGTACATATCCTGATACATACTAATAACTTGAAATTGTTTGCAAATAAAAATCTCCCTATCTGAAGAATTTCAATCATTTACAATATATCTGCAAGTGTCTGTGGTTTCCCATATGTAAAATAACATGATCAGGAATTTATAGGAGTGACGCGTTCACCCAGCATGAGAATAGCATATTTGGTAACATACTTGATGTCGCACTTCGTGAAAAATGCTATCAATACGTTGAATGAACGGTAATATTTTTATATATCATATTTTAATGGCCATCTACCTTGAGAATATTTTCCAAGTCTGCAGTGCCTTCACTAGATCCATGTTGTCTCATACCCTGAAATTGACAAGGCAAAACAAATAATGCATCGTATAAGTTATTACATTAAGTATCAAAAAAAGAGGTGAGGAACTCACATTGTCTAGAGGTAATCTGGAGGGTCTGGAAGCAGCTACATGAACTCGACTGGAATTAGTTACATTAATAGGAGGACAGTTTGCGGAAGAGGTTTGACCGCCGTTATTCCCATTGGAGGTGTTGACATTCGTGATAGTGGTAGTTGGCGGACCTTTTGCTGGCAAAAGTCCATGACTTCTGTGATCATTGCTACTGCCACCATGCTTAACTGGTTGGCCTGGATATCCACCCCGACCACCGTATGGAGGTTTGCCATCCGCGGGTTTGACAAACCCACCACGCTGGGATCCATGACTTGAAGATGCCGAACATGATTTTGAGTCACTACAACCAGGCTTTTTGAATTCTTGCGTTGATGGTGAACTTCTGCATATGCCTGTACTCATATTTGAACCGGATGATGATGATGATGAAGATGAGGATGATGATGATGATGATGATGATGATGATGATGATAATGATGATGATGATGATCTAAGAGATGAACCAGTTGATGGCGCTGGACTAGCAGGAACTCCTTCAATTCCAATTAACCTTTTCGGTTCATCCAACAAATGCTTCACCAGTGAGTAATTGCCCAGCTTCGATTGGATTTGCTGCGTTGTACTGTCATACGCATCAGGATTGACCTGGAATAAAAAAACATCCAAGCGTTTGAGTAATTGTGTACGGTGGATAAACATTCTGCAATAATAATATAAAAATTAGATGCGTCATAAGCAATCAGTCGAATGATTACCGAAAAATGAAGAGAGTTGTTTATACTGATATTATGTTTAAGTAAAAATCATGAATCATATTTAGATATATTGACTATTTAGTAGAAGAGTTTCTCAGTAGACACGTAAAAAACATAACAATAAGGTGGACGAAAGATAGGGATTATGTAATGACCAGGTCAAAACTTCAACGCTCATCACAATCTCCCCTAAATTCACGTCTTGTGAAAACATGCACATGATTTTACATCGAACCATTGATTTTAAATAAAATTTAAACAATTAATTTGTGTATAGTTCCATGCAATTTTGCAATTTTTTCCACGGGCATTTTCACTAATTTAATTCTTAGTGTAACACTGTCAGATGTTCTCACAGTACATTTCCGTTATTTCCGTTCAAATAATATTTTTCTGTAAATATATATGTTTTTCACGTCAACTCAATCAATTTCTCTATATTTATAAACTTAAGCTCGCGTATGATCCTCTAATTAATCATCAGTTATCCAAACAAACTCCATTATTGAATGATCAAAATTTCGGGTATTAATAACATTTAATTTTTTGTGTAACATTCGATTGTGAATTTTGGTTTTGATAAAGACAACGTTCCTGCATTTCCGAATTTTTGTATCAATGATTGAGAAATTATCATGCAATTAGCCCAACGAAAATATTCGGATAAAATTTCCGCTCTGTTTTATGCGATGAAACAAGCTTTGGAGTGCATAATCGCATGTGATTGCTACATTGTTGAGCATAAAAAATGATTTTTCGCTGTGCACTAATTCAACTAACATATGTATACTCACTCGTACGGGAGCGCGAAATAGTGAGGCAGCTGATACATGGGAATTGCCATGATTGTTATGATTGTGGTGAGTATGACAAGCTTCGGGACCTCCAACTGCTGCTGCCTGTTCTGCTTGGACCGACATGGCTGCGCGCGCCTGTCGCTCACGCTCCCGAAGTCGGTCTCGGTCCACGCTATAACATAAAACAACATCACCACTGACATAATGTGAAGACATGTAACTGATTGATAAAAATAAAATCCGCTATTAATTATTGGCTTATTTATTATAATTTCATCGTGTGAGAATATTGATGTGAATTTCTCTGTAAAAATTCTCAGACGATCAATGCACCATTAATTGTATTATTTTTCTTTACTGATTTCTATGTCAAACAACCAGGACAAACAACTTTATGCTATGATGATGATGATTATGACTATGATGATTTGTTGGAATGTCAATTTTCTTGAAATTCATTATGATAATGTCCCCTTATCTCATTATGTCCGAGAATAAAGAAATAACACAGTGCTGAATCACTTTAGTTTTCACTATGTTGAAAATGCAAAGTTACGTTGAAAATAATCGAAAAATCTTAATAAGTGATGGTCGAGTACGACTTTACTGTATTACTCGTACCATCCCATTACACTATATATACTTCATAATACTATGTCTTTCGTTTGTGCAACGAATACGTAACACCCAATATAAAATTTCTTCAATGCCAGTTACTTTTTCGATTTGATGCGCACGGTGTCAACAATACAGTGCACAGTGACAACGATATATGCCAACGCGCACCTTTAGCTATCGTCCAATAAATATTCTCCGATCAATGCATGTAGGGATATTTTTCCGTTTGCAAAATGTCGTTGGTCATCCTTATTCGTCTTACGGAGCGACCCAAAAACTGGCACAAGAAATAATATAAATTTTCATTAATTTGACATGAAGCTTTGTGGTGATTTGACGAATAACCTTAAACAATGGATTATGAATCTCATAATTGGACTGGGTGAACATGCGACACGCGCTTGCAGCTGTACGCCTGTTGTCAACCGTCATAATTTCAAATACATTCAAATGTGAGCATCAGTGAGGAATAGGTGGGAAAATACAAACAGAATAATTGAACAACATGTGGACGCAAAATCATATCAAATATACTTTAGCAATTATTATTATTTCCATTTTTCCTCTGCGAAATCTGTGGATCGCAAGCTACTACATCATGAATTAATTTGTTCATAAATATTATCTCCTTTCATTAGTGAGAAATGAACGTAATAGTTTAATTGTGAGTTAACCTATTGCACTTTCAGATTCATTTGTGAGTGACATGTGTAACAACAATATATACTCTCGTCGAGTTGGACAATGTATTTACTTCAAAGTAATCAAATGCCTAGAAAAAAAAATTTTAATGAACAATTAACGAGAACCAACTGATCGGCACAATGAGAAAAATTCCGGCATGTAATCTTATCAAATAGCAACAAATATTTATTGGGGAAACAAGTGTATCGAGAATTCACATTGTATTTATGCATGTGATGGAGTTCAATGTATTAAAAAATTTATTTTCTTCATACTCTATTGAATATCAGCAATATGATAAGTTTGTAAATAGTGATGGATGAGAATCATCAAATTTGATTTCATTAATTTGTATCAGCAGCTGATAATGTATGACATGAAATTCACGAGTATATAATACGTGCAATACATTATTGAAATAATCTAATCACCAACACCTAAGTTTATGATGAAACTCACCGTGGCTTTTTCATGATGATGATTGAGTGTTGTTATCCTGTACTCGTTACTCAATGCGTCATGTATTGTGTGCAATCAAGAAGCTCATCACTACAGGCACCACAATTCTCCGGTTGTTTCAAAAATATTTAGTTTATTTATTTATTTTTTCTATCAGTCTCTTTGTTTTCACGTCAAATCGCCTCTTTATACTCTTCAATACGTAAATACAGCAATTGAGAAAGTACTGTTGCGAAAGTTAATGCACAATCTACTATTGCCACGTGACTATTAAAAATTTACGTCGCCGATTTTATTTTTCACTATCATCATGAATGCTATTGATGTGATACCAACAGTAAAATTATGAAAAATTTCATGTAAAAATGAGAAAATCAAAGATGCTTTTTCATCTCATTCCATTTATTGAGTTTAATCAAAGAATGATTAGAACTCAACAAATTTAAGATATCAATCAATTAATTAATGTAATTTTGAGATTCAATCATTGCAATAATATTTCATAGTACGACATATATAGCCGCCGGGATTAGTATTTCAATAACTTCCTCTCTCCACTCTGTAAACTTTTCGCATCTTTCTTTTCCTTCATCAATACACAATCTGAATAAACTGTGTCGAAGATCCGCTCTGGCAACGTCGCATCAAACTCACTCACTCAACCATAGCATTAACCATCCTTCTCTGCTTCATCTTCTTTGATATGAATAATACAATACGCACCTGCACTCGAACACACGACGATAAGATGACAGTAATTTTTTTTTCTCTTTTTCTATTTTACACGCCCCGTACCGTCCAATATTCATCGAACACCCGCATATCACTCCACTATCGTATATATCCTATACAACATCAATTGACTCAATACTATTCCCCTTACTATTTTTGAATTATTATTTTGTTTATTATATCCGCGTTGTTGGTGTCATCCAAAAAAATTTAATTGGGTATATAATAAAACCCTACCCTCCAGCCAATCACCGACAAATACACATAAAAATACACAATCGCTCATCCACTTACACACGAGATCAGCATCGACGCACACATGCACCTCCGCACGTACGCACGTACATCACTATATATATATATCCAGAGGCGCACGCTGGCAAGAAGGCACATTCATGCATACGCACAGCCAGACAGACCGATAAATAGATATGTGGAGGTGACCACCTCAGGTCGCACACGCACTACGTGACTGCTACAGAGAAAAAAAGAGAACGGTTGCGCACAATAGGGGTTAGGAGAAGAGGGGACTTCCACCAACTTCACTTTGCCCACTCTGTATCTTGTCTGCCTTTGTAAACTTATATTATATACACACACAATTTCTCCTACTACATAGGCATCTCGCTCCCCTCCTCTTTCATCCACAATTTTTCTCAATTTTTTCTTCAACACTCCGCTTCACGTTCACCTTCTTGCTCGTCACCTCCTACCTATACATATAAATTTATTGTTATTTTTCTCTCTAATTTTCACACTCTCACGACAATATGATGAGCACAAGATATAAAAAAATTTGACATTCAATTCGATAAATACAGTATATGAATAATGATAAATTATATGACGATTGACGAAATGATACATGGACTGTTATCATTATACATTAACCGTTCTGTTATTTGTATATTTGGAAGTAAATTTTTAGTAGAGTTACGTTGGAACGAAACAGCCATTGGCGCTATGAACGTATAACACCGAGCGAACGCAAACGTGAACGCAATAAATTTATACGAAAATTTAGCTACAGCTGCCTATATCGACTATACATTAATCAATCAATCAATCAATCAATCAATCAATCAATCAATCAATCATGAAACGGAAGATTGATAAGCAACAATGAAGACGATGCACCTCCTAAAATTCCTCACTATTATCGCAATTTTTCTGGTTTTTATAATTACTGCAACTATTATTGCGATTATTTCGACTATTGAGACTATAACGACTTTTACGATTCTCAGGATTCTCTTGAGAATGTGGTGTTCAATATCTTGCAATATACGTCTTGACAAATATTGCACACAATGAAATGATTGAACAATTAGATGATAATTATAACAAGGTGTACCACTATAGTATTGCAATCAACCTGTGCAATTGTATTTGATGAATAGAAAGCTGGTGCGAAGAATAATGTCTCGACATTACGAAAAATTGACACTTTCATCAACACTTCAACTTTTCTTACTTGGTTGCGGTGGCGGAAGCCATATTGCAATCTTCGTGGTGTAACTAGCGCCACAACAAGTGAACTAACATATGAGAAGGAAAATAATAATACATATATCTGTATTATTGTCATTCATACATAATATAAAAGCCTACCGTAATTGTGACATCTGGTGTGATCCCATCGCACTATTCATTTATTACGACCTTTTTTATCGACAGAATTTATATTCCAAAACTCGCGTATCATGTACATAAAATATAAGTCTATTATGAAAATATTTATGACAAATAATTAAATATTTGTATGGATACTTTTGTTCACTACCTACACCACCACTTACATTCTCCTTTTTTACGCTGTATAATTTTTTTTCGATTTAATCTTACTTGTATAATGCATGTATATTGCAATTGGACGAATACATTGAAGTAATTGTACAAATAGCCGTTCGCAATTAATCATATTATCAACATGACAGAAATCATCGCCAACCGACTATTTCAAAAATTAAGAAATATTTTATAAATTTCAATTAATTCTCAATGGAATATTATATCTCGATTATATCATCCTAACTCATTGAATAATAATTCAATTTATTTCACAATGATTCATTAATTGATCATAGTGAAGTGTATCAATGAAAAATAATTCACACGCATGCATGAATTCATGCTGTGAATGCATCGGAGATATATTTAGCAAATATAGAATTTTTCGACCAACATACTCATGAGGAGGCAGTGTGTTATAAATCCCAGAGTCATTGCGTGCCCGCACCAAAGAATTTAGGTCTATTGCACCGCCATTTTCCATACTTATTATATTTTCAAGACAAACATTGTTTAAGACAATCAATTACGTTGCGTAAGTTAATATGTAGCATATTAATATGGTCCGACAATATAATACTGTACTACTATATTTAATCGATTTTCCTGTATAGATAGTATGCATACAATCAGTTAGATTTGCACATAATAAAATGTAAAATCATTATATGCATCTATTCATCATCATACTCACCGCTATCCGTTTAATCGTACTAGTCTTTCTGGTTTCAGCTTTCGTACGCCACATACCGAACGTAAACAAATTGTTGCGCCGCACATGTCCACGACAGTTACTATCTTTATTCATAGGCTTTTTAGAACTACGGTATAGAACTAAAAAATCAGAATATAATATGTCAACGTCGAACAGTTATTAAATTTGGGATGCGCTGCGATATATTCATCGGGTTTAAAACTTAAAATGGATTGAATGTCTCGCGTCTCGCGGCACAATGATTATTCGTCAATCACTTCTGTAATATAGTGTGCATATTCACTTGTTAGAAATCACAGCATAAACAGAAATGTGCGGGTAGGTACGTAGTGAGTAATAGTGATTAGAAGAGAATAAATGGTTCATACCTTATTTTGTTGAATCTTTTTATCATGCTTATTATGACGATAACAATATCAACTCGACTTGCCATCAACAAAAAATGGTCATATTATACAGAGTATATAGTCAATACATGTTGTTTCAATATAAGTTATACGATCCTTTTTTATAAAATGTAAACAATAATGATAAAAATTTATAGACTGATACGTGTGCCCTAAAACTTATTGGAGACACGATGGTCAAGAGCTCATGTCACGATTTAGAAATTGTTTGGTGAAAGTATTCATTATGGACACACATTGGCATTCACTGAAATGAACTGAAACTACAATTTAAGTATTTCCATACTCGTACGTCACTCATGTCAACAAATCTCTTCAATTAGTTAATAATAAATAATGGTAATTGTACTTATTGACAAATATCTCGATTAAACATTCAATTTCAGTAATAATTGCATTATATATAAACCTGTAAATACATTGAAACAGTATTTATCATTTCTCAACAATTATCGATGAGTACAAAGATACATATGTGTAACATGCCAATGATACGTCTAGAATAGAACATCTCTCTCGGCAAGTCAAACAGAGGGGGGGTTATGAATTGTATAGCATATGACAAATAAATGAACGTAAATTTTATAAACTCGATGTAATTATATGAGAAAAATTGACTGTTTATTCTCTTACGATTCGGACACTCACTCTTCAGACCAATACGAGATATTTTTGTTTATTCTTTATTTGCCTATAGCCCTTCATTCTCAACCTTTCAATTGATTACATGCGATCGGGAGAAAAATGAAGTAAGGGGACTGTAAAAAGAGAACAGAATCTGCTTTCTTTTTCAAGTCCGCGCCCTCTGATGGAAAAGATGTGTATCGCTACAGCTCATGGTAGAATCCAGAGTCGTTAGAGTTACAAGTGTACGAATGTACATTCAATATTGTAAGATTTATTATATACAAATATAATACATGATACCACCACTTCTCATATCAAATATATACATATGAATTGTGTCCATGTAAAATGTGGACAGTTATTATTTTTCAAAACTACTCTCATCGGTTGCCCCTAATAAGCTTGCTCATGTAGAATATTCCAGACAATGGAATTGATACATGTATATGCACAATAAGTTGTGTGAATATATATATATATATGCTTCGGAAAAAAACTGAATGTATATCAATGGAGATATCGTAAAATATAGTTTAAAAAAGAAGGGGGTATGTGTGAAAATAAAATATGAACAGAATTGCGACTCAATATGAAACTATCTTAAATTTGACTAATTGTCAAAGTTATTATTCACATCGCACCTTTTTTGTCATGCAATATGTATATGTATAGAAGTATGTACATGAGGCACATAATGTATCAACGAATTATTACCAATTACCTTGCCACATACTCTTTGTGTGACGGGGACATTGGATTTCCAACGGAATTATCGTTAATACATTGATACCACCCCTCAGTACCAAATTGCCGTATCCCATGAAAGTTTTTTCATCTCATTTCTCTACTAAGTAATATGAAACATCTCCACAGCTTCATTTACCCAACCCCGCAATATGTCGAAACGTATTACTTTCTCACGTCTTTTCTCGTGCCATGGTGATTTCAAATGCCTCTATATAATCCTCCGATTGATTTTCAGCGGGATGCAAAATATTGTGAATTAGCTCTGTGGTATAGACGTTAACCAATTCGTTGCCATAAATCTTGGCACAATTGGTGATTTATACGTTGCATACTTATACATACAATGACGATTCATATGATTATCATGACAATTCGATTAAGTTTAAGAATATCTCATGGAAGTAAAGCAAGGAAAAATGTATGAACGATTTGGAAGCAGTGATTGTTCAACTATTGTCAGTCGATTATACCTACATGTATGATGGACAAATGAAAATATATTGTATCGGCTATCTGTAATTCAACAACTAAACGACCCTGTCGACATACTGGCCTAGTGACTGAGCGACCTCACTTGCTATGTCCAAGTACTCAAAATAATATGTATGAAGAATAACGAAATTATTAATAAATATAATAGACATAACAATTTGTGTGATAGAATACGCGGCTGCCGTCAAAATATTGATCTCACCTTGATAAAGTACCTTTGAGCAGCGGGTTTCTGTCGTCATAATAACCTCCGGACGAGGACATATCTCTTCAAGTAATCCAAACAATTGGCACAGGGCACTTGGCATTCGTACCACAACACTGCATCACTCTGTCGCACGATTTTTTACACGATTTCTCACTTGGCCGCTCTCTCTTTTACACAAACACACACACACGACGTTCGTACGGATGCACACAAACGCCCTCCCTCTCCTTATTTCTCTCTTTCTTTCTTTCTTTCTTTCTTTCCCTCTGCTCTCTCTCTCTCTCTCTCTTTCTCTTTCTCTTTCTCTTTCTCTTTCTCTTTCTCTTTCTCTCTCCCTCTCTCTACACTTCTTTCGCTCTTATTCTCTCTTGCTTTTCCACTATTTCTTATTTTGATCTTTTTTCTCTTTCTTTAACACGCTCAACCACTCTTTACTTGTTTTGGGTTTTCTCTTCTCTATTACTCACTGTTACACACTGTTGCACCCAATCTATCTTTGCCTCGCCACTTTTATTGGTTCACATTTTTCGTCATTCACATCGTATATTCGTTCATCACTTTTCAATCGAAATACCTTCATTTATATCGTTGCATGATACATTCCATACAATTTATATTGCTATTGCAACAGCATCATATATGGTAAGGAAGAAAAAATTGTTGTCTGATAAACACGTCGAGTATACACATACGCGCGCGCGCGTGCGTGCGTGTGTGTGTAAATATATATATATGTGTGTGTGCGTGCGTGTATGTTGTTTTTTATATTTATGTTTGTGTGGATGTGTGTATACCACATATATTTATAGATACTGTGCGCAATGTGTATGGAACTAATTGTCACAATCGAAACAGCTGATCGATTTATATCCCAGTTAAAAATGATATGGTGAACCCGTTAAAAATGAGTTAAAACCCACGCATATGGAAACATAACGAGAATACAGATGTTATTGCGTCGGCACCTCCACCTAACGACATTTTCACTAGATTTAATTTCAAGCACATCGCACTACCGACACCAACCGACACCTCACTGTGTCGACTGACAGCCAACCCGTATTGTCGTATCAGGTAGCCAAACACGTGCGATCGCTGCCACAAATATGGCGGCTTGTGGAATTGATCTCTTGTCGCTGCTACGTCATATCTAGATGTATGTTCCACCCATCATTATGTGAATATTCTGTGAATACATTAATTTGTATCCGCATATTGCTGATTGCGCTCTATTGTTATATTCATGTGTCACAAACACAAAAAAAGTAAATCAATCCACTAAGATACCAATCATTACTACTCTATAGAGTATAGCGCTACAGTCATCATCTCGCCATTTTATCAACAGAGTCGCCATTATCTTTTTCTTTCTCCCCTCCCTTTCCACCAACCATTCAAATTTTTTCACACCGCTATACCATCGTACTGGACAGATAATATGCGCGGGAAACGTGAACTCCTGCATATCCTACATCTAGTCACCATGTGATCATATGAAAGTCTATATATTCGCCATGGAAATTTTCAACTCTGTCTTTTTGACATCTCGCAATACAAGGTTATATCGTAACTCGGACTTTTACAACTTTACGAACCACCCGAATATACATACGCATATAAACGCATATATAGCATCAATTGTCAATACATTTTTTCGTATGTTTCACATATATACACTTTCATTCTTCGATTTTACTCTTTTCCGCTTTTCCTTCACTTTAGTTTCTAAGCATTCATTTCATTGAATGTTATGACGTACATGAACATACATGTAAATGTATTATCTGATGGATATAAAACGGAATACATAGGTACATCAATTGGTATCCAAAACTATCCGATAGATCACCGTCATATACCTAATTTTCATTCGCATTCTTTTGTTTATTTCATGCGCAAAAAAATATTCATGCGTATCCTTATGGATGCTCTTTTATAATGCATTCAATAGACGAGATGGAAAAATATTTGCGTCTATCCAAATAAATGTATTGCACTATGAGGTTTAATATCTTTTTCATCCCGTCAACAGAGTTTCTATTTTGATCCTAATGATCATTATGATGATGATACCATGCATATGCATCTACTTCTCTCTTAATTTATATGTATAAACTTCATATGTACAATGTATATTCTCACTTTCACTATATTATGAATTCACACGACAATTCACTCAATCGGACAATAATAATACTGTATACTCTACTCCCTATGATGGAAAAGATGCTGAAATTCAACTCTCAATTTCCAAATTAAATACACATAGAGATTACAACGTACACACATAACATTATTCATTATGTAACATTATTGATGAATCGCACTCATGCTTATCTGTCATATTGCATCTATGAATAAGTAAAAGTTATGAATTTTTGATATTCAAGATTCTTCAGGTTTCTTGGTAAATCAATAATTGGAAATTCAATCTCAGTATAGTGAGGGCCGTTTCAACATATTCCAATTATGTCAAATCTCCTTATTTGACAACGCACAAATTCAATGATTCATAAACGGTTATAGATTAAATTTATATTCACATTACAGCTGCTTCATAAACAACAATCTTCAAAAGTTATACATCACATCTCTATTATGATATTAACATATATAATGCATATAAGTAAAGGTTTAATGAAAGTATCGATTTATGATGTGAATGATGAACCCACTCAAAATTAGATTCATATGATAACACTACTGTCAATTCCATTGTACTTGATTTTTCTTCAGGATTTTATTATTCATCGGAGTGAAACTGTGTCATAGAATTACATTAAATTGTTTAGAATTATATCTATAGAATGGATGCTCATAATTGAAAAATTATGAGCATCCATTGGAATTTTTTTGAATCAGCAATTCATCACATATTAGAGATTGAATAAACAGTGGAATTTCTTCAAAATCAGTATATTTCATGGTAAGTCATATAATTCTCATCGCAAATGTAGCATTACAATGTGCATTTTCACACAGACACACACATCCATTTTTATTGTTTCTTTTTATTTTCAGATTTGTTTGGTTCTTTTTTTTATAATTTTTATTGATTTATTGTTTCATTTTCTTTTTTCTTTTTTCTTCTTTTTTTCATATATATCTTCATTCTCATTTATCAATTAATTATTCTTGTCTTTCATTGTTCTTATTCGTATCACCTTAATTTTTCGGATACCGTCCAGTGTCGCCAAATTTACTTATTCGCATGTTAATATGTATATATAATTCCGTTCATTTTACATTCAGTTAATTTTATAGCCTGGCGGATTAATAAAAAATATCTGTTTATCCATTATTTTTTTATATGCCGACCGTAATTCGTCGCAATGTCGTATATTGCGACTCACTGTTTGCATATATCATGTGTGTAGACAATTCAATGTGAATTTGTTTTCTAGATGTCGTATGATTTTCAGAAAATTTATCATTTTTTTTTATTCTTCATAGCACGTAAACATTACAACTTTCCACAGATATTTCCTTCAATGATCGATCATGAATATTTAACAAATACATTCAACCTCTTCTTAAAGCAACTTGCAAACGATCGATTGTTGTCGCTCTCATAATTTTAATTTGAAATGTATCGACTTAAAGTAAAATTTCACAAGAGTCGTTGCGATAATCAATATTATAAAGCATAAATCAAAGGTGAGATTGATAATAACGGTTGTTGGATAATTGTGCACTCATATGCCATATAGGAATTCAGGTATTTAATTGATCATAAATTTTCTCATTTATAATACATAACTGCGTTTTCAAAGTTGTGGCTTTGCATTTTCAATTTCTCGTTCTATATAATCCTCCATCTTTCTATCCATAATAACAATGTCTCTTTTCAGATTGTAATGAATACTCTGCGCTCTTGTGAAGATAATAAATTCTTTTATTGTACTTTTTTTGAGCTATTGAAATACGAGTGAAAATAGTAATATTCATAATTACGTGTTGCATGCATATAAACAGTTCAGGAAATGCCAATGGAAGAGAACAACATAAGAATATACTATTGGATTTATATAGCAATCTCAATTCCTCACTCTAATTGCAGCTATCAACCTTGTTAGAAGCACATTTGCTGATCGTTGCTATTTACCATTTATATATTCAGTCACAAAATACCATCAGTATCATTGCACTAAGAGTCGTCACGCTATCATCCATACATTTATATCAAATGTATACAACGTCAATGCTAATAATAAATGATAAAGTGTTGGCGATGTAACCAATTAAGCTACATAAATTGGAAAATATTTTTTTTGCCCCATAATAATCTTCTGTGGCCATATTAGCATGGCTAATTTCTAGACACAGAGTCAAAATAATCTGAACATTACATTCGGGAATGTGATTCTAATGGAAATATAAATTTATTGTAAGTATGAATGCCATGTTTATGCGAGAAGATCGCACTGTCACATTAACATTTTACACCTCTATAAAAATGCTGAACATGAAAACATAATTCATTATTGAATGTTGATGATCGACTATGCTATATCAAAATAACATTCCAGAGAATGATATATTAATATGCGAAATATTCGAGTAAATTTCCCACTGTGTATAGTGTCATTAAGGCACAATTCATAACATGTACGTATGACAATAGATCCAATGTACGTATTGTCGCAAGGCGCATAAATTCTGCCTTTAATATTTCTCATTGACCAATCCAATCAATTCAACAGCGTTTAATGTGAATCAGATATAGCAAGTATTTCAATATGCATACAGCATACAATGAGCGGCATTATGTATTAGTTTATATAATTGCGAAAAATTTGAATTTATGTTGCGTATAACCATTCAGCTAATTGATTCTATACGATCAATCACCCGATCGTTCGCAATGATGCTTTATTGGAAACAAAAACTTTATTATAAAAAATGAAAGGAATTATGGCGAATGAATTCATGATAGTATCAATGAAATCAACAGACGACAATCGCGCATTTCCGTTTGTGCTACGGCCATAGAGTTAGTATAACTTTTCAAATTCACCAAATTCCCATTCATCGCATTCATTTATTTCACCATCTTTAGTCGAATCATTTATAGCAGTTCCTTTGGTCAACAAGACATTATTTCTTTCTCCTTTATTCTATCGTCCAATTCACCGAATAAACAAACAATCAAACAAACAAATAAACAAACATTCTTTCCTTTCTTCGTGTTAGGGAACAACGTTAGATATTGCAATAGATACGACATTGCAAGATGCCAGATATAGTTCAATGCGATTAGAACCTAGCCCTGATATAAACAGCAGATGCATCGTGTTCACCGTAACCAAGACGTTTGGCGTGCTTGTAAACCTCATTTGCAGCTGCAGCCAGTGGTAATGGTTGTTCCAATTGATCACTCATGCCAAGAGAAAGTCGCAGATCTTTTTGCATGTGCTGAAGTGGTAATTGAGTAGGGAAGCCACCCTCAATAATCGCTTTGATCATGGGTAAAAACAAAAAATTATTTTAAAATTCATTATCACATGTATGGTTATCATTATTGGTTATCATAATATACCTTTGCCTTTATCCAAAATAGCTGGACACGCCAATGAAGTGAGCTCAAGAACTTCAAGTACATCTTTTTGTTGGAGACCTGCCCGATCAGCAAGTGCCATACTCTCAGCAAGTCCTGCTAATGTAACTCCAGCCATCAATTGAAGCACCAAATTCATCTTTGATGCATTGCCGACTTCACCAAGATAAAAGCTATTCTTGCCCATCGCTTCGAAACATGACTGACACTCATCAAAGAGTGACCTATCACCTGCTGCGAGAATGACCAATGTTCCTTCTTGGGCGTGAGTCTTGCTGCCTTGAACTTGGGCTTCCAAGTAACGTCCACCTTTCGCATTTATTGCTTCGGCTATATCCTGCGATGTTTCTGCATCAATTCCGGTCATTTCAACATATCCCTTGTCTGACGTTATTTCCATCAATACTCCACAATTTCCAAACACCATCTATATGTTACCATTCAATTATTATTACCAAAATAGATTAGTGCACAAAAATAAGGATCATTTTTAATTTCATACATCTTTCGCGGCTTGCGGATCAGCTACACATGAGAATGTGATGTCAGCAGCTAGAACAACGTCTGATGGAGTGAGACCGTGATCGGCACCAGCTTTTACAAAATCTGTACACTGAAAAGAAAAAAAAAAAAAAAAAAAAAATTACACACATAATTTTAAGATATATACCTAATCAATTTCAACAGTTTCTCAATTATTCATCCTACATAAATTGAGGGCTTGAGGCTCTGGTTGATTTTCTCTCTGATGAGATCATGGGAACTGTAAGAGACATTCGTGTTTGGCGCGTTGATATTGTTATGCCGCGACATTTTGTGACATCTATTGGTATGACGGGATATGTATAACTCGAAGTTTAGTTGTGAGTTATGTCACATGATGTCGCTATTTAACAAATTCCTCCGCCATTCGCTCATATCGAATCGTCACGTAATGTTATTAAGTATCACATAGCAATATTTACACATACATCATTTATATATATGTATATAAATGTGTGATGGAGCATTGTTGGAATTGGCATCAATTTCGTAACAAATATAACTTCGTCGTTATCACATTATTGCTAATGCGCAAATAAAAATTCTACCTGACCCCATTATCTCTTGATTATTTCTCGTTATTAGTATTATTTATTATTATTATTATTATTAATATATTCATGGTGTTTTTTTTATTCGATACATTGGTATAATCTGTTAAAATGATTATACTAATTACCAACAAGTATAAAGTAACTCTACGTAGATAAAAGGTTGTATTTCGATTTCTAACACAATGGTAGGGATAAGATGCTCGATAACGGGCGCTGTGTTGCCACGTCGGCAATTTATGCGGCCAAACAATGGTGGATGAGTAGAGAGAAAGAGAGAAAGAAAAAAAGAAAGAAAGAAAGAGAGCACGCAAAATGTAATGGAATACATGAGACGAGTCAGAATAATGTATCATGAATTCCGTAAAATATACTTTGTACAGACATGTTACTTACGCACCTACTAACCCTTCCGTCACGTATCCCATTGAAAATTAAAATTCACCTCAATCCCCAATTTATTCTCTTCTTTCTCATCCCAATTATTTTTGCCACGTATATAATCATTATTTATTTTTAGGCGCCAAAATTCATCAACTTTTTTTTTCATCTTCTTCCTTGATAATTGAAGAAGGATAATAAATATATATTCAATATTTCACCACATTACCAGACATGAACGAAGGCGTTTGGATTTACAGTTCATGTTAGGTTGCATTTTGGCAAGCCCAATTTACGCATCGAAATTATTAAAATTGATACAATCCGTCATAAAATCATGATGAACATGTGGAGAGAATGTAAGCGAATGATGGCCATTATGTGAGCAATGAAGAATGGCAAACATGAGAAAAATAGTGGCTCATGTATATGTGTGAGAGTAGAATTAACAGAAAAACAAAAAAAACAAAAAAAAAAGTAGAGGATGTTGGGGCCAAGCTGCTGTTTGTGTTGCCTTTATTTATCTTCATGCAGTGTTGTCGCATCAAATAATATTGATCGGTCTGGGCGAACTTGTCTTGTGCGGCAACGTCGCATAAAACTCAGCTGATTTAGGAAAATGCCCATGCCACGTTCCATACTCACATGAAGACTATCATATTCAACCACATCATATATCCTTTCTTTTCGTTATTGCATAAGTATTTATGAAAATAATGTTAAATATAATTTTATAAAAGTTTATATTTTTTTTCAACCCGTTATTTCTGTTTAACAATTCGATGTATCATCTGTTATAATTTTCTAACAGCGATTTATGGCCACTATGAGTCGATATTCATTTGAAATTGTACTGTCTATTTTTTGTGGTGGAAAATCCATGCATCAAGAGGAGGTTGTTATTTCTTTCGTGCTATCTCATAGATATAATCAATTGGTACAATATAACATGCATGATGAAGAAGTCTTTGGACTATTGATGTAAAGTATAAATGAAAATGGAATAGAATTGCGCATACTGTATTGTCTCATAGACATATAATAACAACATTTGGATATAACATGAAAATATGAAGACAATTTGTGGATAGTGATGATGGTGATGGTGGTAGTATCGGGGAGTTTGGCAGATTCAGTTTCAAATCGATGCATTACGTAGGTCACTCTCCTTTCCCCGTCAATCCCTCTTATTTGTAGCTTTCGCGGTTGAGCATTTTGCAACACCGCGCGAACTAAAGTTCGTCGATGGCAGCGTTGCCGAACTGACTCAAGTGTAGTCGTAAGGCGACATTGTTGCTGTACGATTAGAGCACAGCCGCCACAGGGTAGCACGAGGAAGTTTCATAGAGCATTCGTCAGTCAAGTTCTGTTCGTATAATGTGATGGATACTCGATCAATGCATAACTCATATACAACCTATACTTCTCCGACATGTCAAGATGTAAGTAAAAAAAGTAATGAATTGTGAAGTCAAAACGCCAATTTCAACTGGCTAGCAATAAGTTTACGAGATCTATCAACAATATTGCTGTAATCATAATAGTGAATCCTATAATGTGATATTAATATTGGATATGTATCATATCTGGAGTGATTGTACATTGATAATTAATGTGTATTGGTATCTCACCAATTATTGACCCAGCTGTGCTTCCTCATCTTTTTTTTCGCCTGCTCAAAAACTGGCAAAAAATTCATCTATACATGTGATGATAATGTGGCATACATCAAATCCACAGTGGTGGAATGTTAGATTAATTTTCGGTTGAAAAAAATATAATAATTGAAAGTGAAAATGGAAAAGTATTTTAAATGAGCGGATATTGTGGTGCAACGTACCAAAACCGACTAGAGATAGGAAATGGGTTGTTGTCTGTTTTTAAATGAACATCATAATATTGGAGGCGTCAGGAATGAGATTTGTGACCATTCACTCCCCGCGACACTGTCTACTGGCATGCTGGCTGGGGATAATAATTATTTCAAGCGTTACAGTATTGGCCTCAACCACTACTACAATCGAGCGTCATGCAAAAACGAATGGAATAAATGTGAGTGCGTATGGGATGCCGGAGTGCGCCGCAAGTTGCCAGTGCAACGATGGAACTTTTCAATGTGCTGGGCGGAGTTTTCACGGCCTGAAATTACCATCGGGTGTAAAACTATTCGTATTAACAAATGTAACAGCGCCAACATTATCAGTAACTACATTGGAGTCTTCCGAAAAACTCGAAAGACTAATTTGGACTTCAAGCGGAATAGAAAAAATCGAGCCGGGCACATTTGCCGCCACATCGAATTTGAAATATCTCGATTTAGGTGACAATAAACTGACGTCATTGTCGAACAATGTCTTAGTTCCACTTCATCAACTGAAATACCTAAACCTCACTAAAAATTCGTTGATGAGCTTGCCACGTACCACGTTTGAGGGGCTAAAGTCACTTGAGGTACTTCTTGTTGCTCATAATCGTCTCACTGTGCTTCCCTATCAGGCTTTTACTTCATCAAAATCACTCTCTCACCTTGATCTTTCCAATAATTTACTTGTATCTCTACCAGATCATACATTTAAACCAAATCGACGAATCCGACATCTTCAACTATCTTCGAATCGTCTCACCAAATTGCCTAGTCGCGTTTTTTCAGGACTGGCCAATCTTCAAAATCTTGAAATAGCCGACAATGAGATCAACATCCTTCCGCGTAGTTTGTTCTCCGAATTGAGTACTCTAAAGTATTTAAGTATTGCAGGGAATCCCATTTCAAATTTGACAGCTATTGCGTTTAACGGACTCGCCAATCTCTCACGTCTTGATATTGGAAGAACACATCTTCCTTATCTACCGAAAGATATATGGCGACCATTAACAAATCTAAAAATATTAACTATGGAGAACATGCGAATTGAAATTTTGAAAAATGACGATTTGATAGGCCTGAATAATTTAGAAGAGTTGATAATCACTAATAGTGTACTCCGTGAAATTCAATCAAAAGCTTTAGATCATTTAGTGCTTTTACGTAATCTCGATCTTCGTAATAATGATTTGACATTTTTGCCAACGAGTTTGGCACACCTTACACGTCTCTCACATCTTCACCTTCAGGGAAATCCATGGGCGTGTGATTGTAGAATGTTTTGGTTCGTCAAATGGGCAGATAGTCATGCTCACAGGACTGCATTCGAGAGTGGATTGAAGTGCGGCTACGACAGTGACACTATAAATACATTACAGGCTTTACGATACTTAAATTGCACACCTCCTTTTCTTACTCATATATCACATGCCACATTGCTCCATCGATTGAACAACAGTGTTCTACTTGAATGTGAATTTAATGGCAATCCAGCTCCATCATTGACGTGGGTCACGCCAAATCTCAAAATCTTTCACTGGAATCCAGATCCTGCCTTTCCTGATGCATTTCACAATCATCCAATAGATCACTATGTAAATGACTTGATGACTATCGACAGCAATGATAGGATTCATCTTCTCGAAAACGGCTCTTTGTTCATTACCAATCTTCGCAGACAAGACGTTGGCCGTTATAAATGTTTCGCAGTAAATCCAATTGCAAATTTAACTACGTATCTCTATCTCAAAATGGATCCAATTACTTATCATCAGATAAAAATGTTCAGTATCGCTATAGGAACAGCTAGTGCGGTTGCATTTCTCTTGTTGACACTGCTCATCCAATTGTTTCGATATTTTTTCAATCGGTGAGTCTATATATACACACACATATATATATATTTGCACCCGTATATTGAGATATAATGCATCCGATGTCATCATATATAAAATACCGTATTGATAATATTTTTCTAGATGTGGTTGCTGTTGGTGGTGCCGCTGCTGTAGACGCGGTGCAACGCCACGAACCAAGCAAATTTACCAAATGCTGGATAACATTGAACAGTATAAAAGTCAACAGCTTGAACGTTTGCGTGAAAATTACACACAACAGGTCCACAGAATCAAAGATAATTGTGCGCAACAAGTTGAATGGATACGAGATAGCTATGAAGGTCAAATGAGGCATATAAGGGACATAAGAGACTATGGAACGAGCCATCTGACAATGTTGAGGGATCAGTACAATGATCAGGTGAAATATGTAGCTACAAAATTTGAACTTTTAACGGGATTTGATGATTGATTGAAACCATGATATGAACAATTTATTAATCTGATGCACAGAATTTTTGTTATATATAGTGGAACCTCCCAATTATTCACGAATGTGAGAGAGAAGGAAGGTATTGCCATTCGTCTCATAAAATCACAGACAAGATACCGAGACTCGATAAGTTGTGGAAAAAAAAA
>JAPYZF010000561.1:0-32357 GCA_030523045.1 Meteorus cinctellus | reverse complement strand
CTCATTTCCAGCATTCTTCACACAAAGAAAACAAAAACTAAAACAAAAAAAGAAAAGAACAAGAAAACAGAAAACGAATACCAAAACAAACTCTACGTCATCGTATATACAAAGCTGTTTGTGTTTGCATACATAACGAAAACAGGAAGAGAAAAACAGAATGAATAGTGAGGTTAGGTTGTTGTTTATTGCCACATAAAATCAACTTACCGCTATCGACCGTGACATCATGTTTGTCTGCAATTTCCCCAGGATATCTCGATCGTATGAGTTGCCATAGAGTTTGATTAACAAGACTTTGTGATTTAGTTGCAGTACGTAACCAAGAGCCAACTCTCACCCTACATAAAGGACAACTAAGGCTATTGTGTTTGAATGTACCTTTGAGACAACGTAGACATAGGTTATGAGTGCAGGGTAATGTTACAGGCTCAATTAATATTCCACGACACACTGGACACATTAAATCACGTAAATTCATCTCAGCGGACGCCTGTGGCCGTGAGATATCGAATAATTTCGACGTACGTTTTAAATACGTCGCCATCTTTATATTTATTCAACGCAACATCATTATCATTGAAATTGTTTTCAATTTTTGATTATCCCAATGGCCCACACTACAATACACGATATAAACGCAAATATACGAGATAAATGGACGGGAAAACGATGTGGAATTGGACCGGTGGAGCACTAAATGTGCATACATTTATTGTGTATATTGCGGCTGATGAGAAACGTAGAACACGGAATGCATGTAAAAATGAAAAACAGTTATCGATAAGTGGCAAATGGTCCTGTCGGTAAGACAGTAAATGATAATTTTCAATACAGTTATTTTTTGATACAGTAGTTGGCGACATGTAGTGGCAAGAATAAGAACTAATTTTGCCGTCGTGATAAATATCGATTAGAATACAAATATTTATTCTGTATATGTGGAAATGTGGGAATATTGAGATCACTTTGAATGTTTAATCAAGTGATTCTTTATATTGGTGCAATAAATTTGAATGAAGAAGTAAATTTTTGGGACATTCTTTGTATATGTTACAGCTAGAGTGTTCAACGCAATCATGTGTTTTTATATGGAGGGGGGAAAGAAAGAAGTTATTGGATAGATATACGAGACAAAAGGCATTTGAATGACTTCTATATGTAAGACAAATAAAGGAGGGGCGAAAAATATACAAAAAAAAGGAAGAATGAAAACTTTTCTGTTAACATTGTTAAATTACTTTGGAAAAGAAAGATTTTCCCGTTCTTTTTCTCTTCTGCTTTATAAATGTATACTCACTCTTTTTATTTTTCTTTCTCGTTTTTATTTATCTTGTCTCAGGCATTAACCGTGGATCACCTTTTTTTCCTTTCACCACGAATTTATTTTTTTTCTTCTCTCTTCTATTTCAACGAATCAGCGAACCATTCTTCACACTCATTCTCTCTCAACTCATATATATATGCGATAGTGTACGATGCGCAAGCAAACGTGCATGAATAAGAGAAAGGAAAAAAAAGGAAAATGGTGAAGTGGTGTCAGGACAGAATGACGCAGACATTAACTCCGGAATCTACTGGGAATTGAGCGTCATTCGCCGTACTACCACACTTTTGCGGGCGTCAAAAAGAAATAGCCCAAGACATGAGACGGGGTGACACGTCATTGATCTCACGCCCTTCACGATCGCGAAAATAAATGTTGAAATGTATTATATACATATCTATATATAGTCATGAATATACATTTATGTATGTATGAAGCGATTACTATTTATGATCACAAAAACAAATAAATCTTTGATTGAAGTATATTTTTTTCCTGCATCATAATTTTTCTTGAATTCTTTTTTGACTTTTCAGTGTCTCTAAAAGCGATACATATGAGACAGGGATATGTATAATTGAATGGAATTCATTTACCCTTCACCATAACCATGAAATAAACTTGATGATTAAATAAATATTCCTCAGTTTCAATTTATCAGAATTTCTTCCGGAATTTTCTGTTGTTGAACGCAATGTCAAAGCAAAATGAACAAATATAAGAGGAAAAAGTTTGTTCACTATTCATAATGATGACGAAATGACTAGACCTCAATTTATCACAGTTTTCCATTCTGAATTTTAATTATTCCCAAAAATTTATTCAAATTTTGTTCGCCAATGCGTGGACTGATATTAATAAAAAAAAAATCTGAGGGGATAGAAATAGAAAAAAAAGAAGTGTCATCACTATTCATGATGAGTTCAAAAACAAATAAATCTTAGTTTAATATATATCTTGCTTGAAATTCAAATTCTTCCTATTTTTTTTTCTACCCCCAGACTTTATCGGCGTTGCAAAGAGCATTTAATTGACGACAAAGTGATGGGGGTTAAAATAAAATAATTCTTATACTAAGTGGTAGAACAAATGGGATCATTTAACCCGTACATGGGTTGGAAACAGAGGTTGTTTCGGAGGGGAAATAGAAGTAAAGGCAGCGCAATTGCTGGCACACGACCTTTTTGATGGAATATGAAATACGAAGCGCGGCGCGCGACAACACAGGATAGAACACGCGAGGGAGCTGCATGAGAGTAAAGTTGGCTTGCCAACGAGCGCGCACGATAGAGCCCAACTAGTATGATTTGCGCGACGTAACAGCGAGGATCGTGATTCGAATAAACACGAACCCTTTTTTCTATGTTATTATTGTAAACGGTTTAAATCAATTTCCAAAAACAATTCCACTCGTATTTCTACACATAACACTTGACGTTTTATTTTAAATAATAAAATTAATATTTATTGAACTCAATGCCGAATTAAAATGTGCAATCCGAACTTCAATCGCAATAAATAATGAATAATTCGTAATATTAATCATAAATAAATAATCAAAATTGTATCAATGTTATGGAACAATTGTAAATAAATCAATCAATTTATTGTAATTGATGAAGTGATTTTGTGTGATTTTATTTCATTAAAACATATTTCTATTCTGATAATGTTTATGTTTGTTCTATCATAAAATTTATCATTCTGGATGTAATCGAGATTGGCAATTGGTAAGTAAATTGATATAAGAAAAATTTAAATTTAAATCACTGGAATAATCAACGAAATTAAAGTTATCATAAATCTAAGTTAATAAAACATTAAACACGTCGCTCTTTCCGCGTTATTTTTTATTTGCTTTTTTATGTATCAATTGATAGACTTCACATGATGATTAAAGTCAATATTATGACAGATGTGTAAATAAACACGACATATATATACGAGTCAATGTCGAAACTGCCCAAGTTCAGGAATGTGTGAAAGAAATTAATAATGTCAGGGTCAACATGTCATAATAATCTCTACTAAGAACGGATTTTCCCTTGTATTTTTCTAACATATCATTCACCCCTGGACTCAATCAACGTCCCATTACTTATAAAAATATCGATCTGAAAACAAGAAATAATTATTGCAAAAAAAACACATGAATAATGTTTCAACATGCATTTTTAATTCATAATTCTTTCTTTTAAACTTTATCTCATTCTAATGGTGAGGAAAAAAACATTTTTAATGTCAGATAACCATCGTACTCATAAATTTTCCGCCTAAAAATACTACACCCATATAATTTATAGGAAAGTCATTTAGGGGTTGAAGAAAATACAGGGGTGGTAGAATGATAATGTTGGGGTGGAATGTATACAAATATGTATGAAGTAAAAAGTGAAATAGAGATTTTCTTCTTATCAAATATAACGTACAGTTAATGAATCAATCGTAGTCCCAATCAATAATGTGATTTATGCGACCACAAATGTCAGAACTAAGTTTTTTTCCTGCCTTTTTTTTTGTCTCCCGTTCCTCAATGATACTGTAGGGGATGATTTTGTGATCGTAGGACAAAAATATGAAGACAGAAGAGTGTACAGAGTATGGATGAAAAGAAGGCCGTTCACAATCTCATATTTCTTAGTCGAGCAAGAGGAATCTTAGATTTTCCAATTTGTCATTCTCTAATTGGGAGTCGAGAGATCCCACCATCGTTCATTTTTTTTTTTTTATTACTACCCTTCACCCTCACGCGCATTCTCTCTTTTCGACGGTGTCTTCTTCAGTCGTTCTGTTTTTATCTCATCTTGAAATTTGTGGCCCAACGTCACATTTTGGTAGACAGTTTTTTTTCCCTTGCATGAAACAAGGCAAAGACCTAATGACAAAGGGCACAGTGAGGATAGATTAATCAAAAATTCATAGGTTTATTCATTGGAATGACGAGAATATATTGTTTTTTAATTAGCAGTGATGATATTCTGGAAATTTAATCCTATGAAATGGATTTAAGAAAACGTGCATGATCCTAAATACACAAAAGAATTGAAACTGTTCTATAAATGACAGAAGGCGGTCAACTGAGAAAATGGCACTTGGGCGTTTGTTTGCCAACTAACATCACTCTAATATATATATATATATATATATATATATATGTATATATATATACATATATTTAAGTTTGCCATCTTGAACTTGATGAAGCAGAAATGTTGAAGTGCAACACCCGTAAGAATCAAATACGTTTTACAGCAATAATATTGTTTTTGATTCCAGAGAGAAATAAACCAGGAAAAAATGAATCCGGGAAAAATAGTCTCATAAAAAAGAAGTCTTGAAGTAAAAATCGACGACCTATCGATTGGGAGTGTCGTAAATAGTATCACGCTCTAGATAGTTCAATGGCAAATGTTTTAAAGATAATGGAAATTACGTGAAACAAGAATGAGCCAACTATTTTTGGTTTATCACATTTATCAGGTCTCATAGTTCCGATTTTCATTTTTACGCACTTAGTCAAAATGTCGCAAAATACTTGGGGAAAAATATTGTGTCATTTTTTTCATCTCGTTAATTTTTCTCAATTATTGATTCAACTTCATATAATGTTTTGAATTGTAATAATTTATTTGTTTTCGTATATTTTCTGATAAGTTATTAGTTGGTAGAAGCATTTGTTACATCTAATCGTTCAGCCAAAATCCAAGAGATCGTGCTCCTATTACTGGTAATAAATTCTCGCGGAGCGAATGAGAGAAAGTGAGAGAGAAAGGCATTACGATAATCACTAGCGCCCTCCTCATTAATCCTTCAACGATCCCACCGTTCGAACTGATATTGCTGTAATATACCACAATTATTCCCTCATGATACCACTATGAACAATTATTTAATTATAATTTTTACAGTGATAATTACATAAAATATATACTTATCAATATCTAAATTCAATCATATTTTCCTATATTCATTCCCTTTTTCCTCCGATCATTTTATTCTTCATTTTTATTAACACTCAATCCGTACAATAATAGAAAAATCACGTTACATTTTTTATCCATGGTCTTGATGGCAAATAATAAAAACAGTGTACATGGGTGTTATAGTGGATAAAAAAAAAGGGTAAAGAAACATGTTTGGTCAGACATCACGTCCATCATCTGTAAGATTGTTTCGGCAACGATAAAAGTGTCAGGGTTCTTGTCTTTGTCATATTCAAGTACATAAATGAATGCCTATTCACTGAATGAATATTTTCCACAGCTGTGTCATCATCCTATTCTAAACTATCACCAATCACGCCTGCTCAAATAAATGTACAGACGCAAGGACAATCATTTTGAGTTATATTGTCTCAAATAAATAGCTCTGATTCTCAGAATTATCAGTACAAACTTAAATGTGTTTTATAAAATTGAACATTATATTATATTTAATGTTCAAGATAGATAAATGGACTGATAGTCTTAACCTTCATATCACATAATCCAACCGAATAATGAATTAAAATATATCAGCAAAAGTTTTCGAAATGAGTGAAAGACAATGATAAAGAAGTGGCAAAGATAGTAAGAGAAAAAAAATCTATTGATTCGAATTATTCAGATTGGTACTAAAATCAATGAAATGATATCATCACTTGCATGAGCTACGAAATTTCTCAAAGTTTATGCATAAAAGAATTTTAATTTCAGTCGCGTATCAAATCAATATTTCATGGCGCATATTAAAAAAATTTCAGAACAATTCACCATGTAGATTATGACGTGATTGGATTTGCAATCGATGAATTTAACATGTGGAATATAGGACGGATGCTACAGCGGCTTTGGATTTCCGTTGAATAAAACCGTAACAGCTATGTCAACACATAGGAAAAGTTCATCTGGCTTTACAATGAAATACAAGAGCGGGCATAGAGAATTATTCAGAACTTTATTACATAGTCCATCTGTAAATGATTATTAAATTTCAACTTCGCAAATTAATTCTTGGATCAAAAAGATGTGACCTGAATGACTAATTGTGAAATTTGAGAGTAATATCATTTCTCTATGTAATTCTAAGTTATTACATTTTGCCATTGATTTTCAGAATACCATTAGTATTATTACAAAACGACTGGTTATGTGTTAAGACACTAAAAAACTCTGCAACTACTTCAACGATATTAATTTTACTTCTTGTCATCTGTATAACTATTATTATAACTACCATAGTTGTTATCGTGATGAAGATTTCTCGTATTTGTGTTTGCGATCACGTCAGTGAATTGGAACTAATTTATACAATGAATACACTCGATGAAAACTTTTGGATGCTCAATTCTAAACATCTGAACTTTATGTTAGCAATAGTCCGCAAGAGAATGCATCACGTAACAGTGACGGCGAGACAAGTCGTCTTGAACGTGTTGATTGAAGTTGTGGCAAATGGAATGACAATTGTTCAACTGGATAAAGCGCCTCACCTTTCAAATGTTCTGATTATATTGCACGCTTGAGAAGTTTTCTGTGCTATACAGATTTTTTTTCGATTATTCGTTAAATTCCTCTACTCGTTTTACGTGCAAGAATTTTAAATAGATTATTTTCGCATACCAAACTTAGCACACGAATGGTATAGGAATTGTTTACGAAAAGTTATTTACGTTGTATTGGATTGTGATTTGTGAATTGCAGAAATAAAAATGGTGACGACGAATGATGTACACTATAAAGGAATACATTGTTATTATATTAATATCGAAAGTTATACTGACAGGACCATAAAACGTGTCGAGTCATGTCGCTTGGCAATAAATTTAACAGCCCAAGAATCACCTCGGCGCAGGTGTGATCTCATTCATACAAGAAATTGTTATCATTTATGATTTATAAAATAAAAAATTGTTCAATGGAAAAATGAAATTGAAGTAAAAAAATAGTTTTGTGAAATTATTGTTCAACTGCATTCTGATCTTGACAATTTTCAACATTTTTCTATTTTTCTTTTTCCTCCTTCAATACGTCTGGCAAAATGACTTTCCCGAGTGTATATGAATTAAAAAAAGGAGCGGTAGATGAGGAGATAGGGGAGTAATAGGGAGAAAGATAACATCCATTTTACTTTTGAAGCAGTCCCGGGAGTTTATTTATCTCGACTTCCATCCACTGCAGCTTCTGCTACCTCTCATTCTCTTCATCATATCATCAAATAACTCGACCACAGTATGTTCGGATTATCTTCACGTACGGTATCTCGTGTGCCGAATTTCATGCTTTTTCTTTCATCTCTTATCAAGTGAGTATGAACCTCTTTAATTTTCAAGAGTCAAATAAATTGGTTATTAAATGTGGATAAAAAGTATTAAAGAAAAGAGGCGGCAAGAACAATACTCAGAGGTGAGAAAGATAAAATGGAAGAATCGATATGATAACAACTTTTTGTGATACACAAAGAGTTGGGAAATGTGCAATTATATATATTCACATATATCTCAAACTCGGTTACGACAACTACACTCATTTTACGACAATGTTCTCAACTTGCAACAACTTCTTGAAATGCAACAAATACAATAAGAATGCACTCTTGCTCTTTTTCTCATTCTTCGTTCGTGGATAAACGCGTTTATTCTGACGACTGAATTAGCGCATGAAAAAATTGTGTCATGGAAACCTGAAACTCACTGCGTATTTCGTGTGATTTTACATACAATGATGATCTTGTTACCATTTAGATAACGTTGCACTGCACAAATGAAAAGTAAATTAGAATGAGAAAAATTAAATCAGTTTGAAAATCTTCATATGGAGGTCACATTGCTCTTGCTCGAAATTAGATTTGATTTCATACAATCGAATTCATCTCTTTTATCGTTTCTTCCCTCCTCTTTTTTCTTCCTCAACTGTTTTTATTTTATTACTTCTACCGGAAGTTCCCAGTTGTTTGTTGCAATTAGAGTCATCGCGAATTGATTACCCTCATTCGTGACATGATTGCCAAGCAATTAAACGACAATACGACTAGGAAGGTACAGTAATTCTTTACGAACGACAATATAGGACGATGTGAAGAGTTTCAACGATTAAATCGACTAAAGAGAATGCATTTGATAATTACGAGGGTAAATATACGGAGCAGACAAAGAAAAAAAAATCTAAAAAACAGAAAAAAGGGGATAGTCGTAGAAAAAATAAGAAAAGAAAATGGTGTATAATTCTGATAAAAGTTTCGAACTTCAGTATTTTAAGCTTTGGTATAAAAATAATATTTACTTGGAGGCCAAATAATTTTTGAGATATTATATATTGGATGGTACTTACGTATATATTGTCATATAGAGTTAAACCCTGATCTTTTACGTCAGCGTAGAGCTTGAAGCCCCAATAATATTAATGGACAACGACAAAACTTTGTGGTACGATTCGTATAACTCCATTCAACTATTGCATCGTCTGACGTTACAAATATTTCATCTGAAAAATAAATAAAATATCAATAATAACAAAATTGCGAAGGGTGAAGTCACCGAGAAATTAAAAAAAAAAAGTTGTTCATCATTTGGTAACAGTAAAAAAAATGTATGACTGGACGATAAAATATCAAATATTTGCACATTGGATGACAACAAACAAATACGATAGAAGACTCGATCATAAAAAGAAAATTTATGGTGGTAAAACAATATCGATATGAACATCTTGGATTGACAGAAGGATTATTCCAGAATGTCGGTATATATATCAAAAAAATAAAATAACTAAATATCAATTTTTTTTCATCTCCCCATCAATTCTCTTACTTTGTCGTCCCATGTTATTTCTATTTCCCATTCAACTGGAAAATGAATGAAGTGCGCGTTGGCGGAGAACACGGGCGTCCCAATCGCACATTTTATTGCAAGATGAACCCTCGGGGCAGTATAGTGTAGCTAAGCGTACAGTTCGCTAGTTCACTTGACGACAGTCTTTCATTCTTTCATCCCATTCTACTGCTCTTCCTCCCTTACTCTCTTTCATATTCAATATCTCACCCTCACCAAGTCTCGTCTTTCTCCAATAATTCGAATACAACCATCGCGAGCTATTTAATTCCTCGTTTTCTCAACAACTTTTTTCGATATAAAATTTTTTTCCAACGATATTAAGAATTGAGAATCAAATAATAATACGATAGAATGTTTGAATTAATTTCGATATATCGTTGAAAGGAAGAAAAAATTAATAAAAGATGAACCCTATATATTTTTCATGTCATTGAAAAACTTTTATTTCCTTTTTTTTTTCGTTTTCACTATTTATTCATTTCGTTTCTTGTCAAAAAGATGAAAAGTATTGGATAAACTTGAATATTTCGGGAAGAAGTTCTCAATGATAAAAGTTTTTCTGCAGTGGAATCTGCCAGGACTTCGGAGACTGATGTAAAATTTGGGGAAAAGATCAAGAACGCGTCTGTGTGATCAGCTCTGAAAATATATCCCTCGAGTACTTTAAACAATTAAGCTCTATGAAGAATCGTGTGGAGTGTGAAATAAAAAGAGAGACGTAGATGAATTGGGGCATGAAAGCCTGATCGATGGACGTAATTTTCACTTGAAGCTCAGAAGATCAAAGGAAATGAATACAGATACAGCAAAAAAAGTTGAGGAACGACATATTTTAAAAGTATTGATGAACAATGTGGAAATTCATGCAGATGTACTAGTAGATCAAAGGTATGATTAGGTCAGACACTATTCTTAGTTTCTCATCAGTGATAGAGAAATATTGGCTTCGAATAAAAAATTGTATTGTGCATTTTGTTTTTGTCATGTTGAAAATATGGTTCGATAAGTTTGTTATTAAAATAATTGAACAACAAAGAGTAGAGAAGAAAAATCGATGAACACATTGCAATTTAATTAGAAGCAACTCACTCAGGAACAAGCAAATAGAATGAAGCAAAAACGTACAGCAACGAAATAAATGCAGATATTGGAGGTTTCTCTGCGAAGGTATTTCTATAGTAAAGTGAATTATAGTTTTTTTCATACCAATTGTCAGGGCACTATTTCATCCCTGTCGAATCAACCGGAATTTGAAAGAAGCAGAATGAAAATTCCCAATTGCAACACTTGGGTCGAATGTGGATGCACTTGGGAGACTTCACATGAAAATTTCATTCTCGTAAACAGATGTCAACGTTGATGCTTTGCACGTATGAGCAACGCAACATGACATTGAATAAACTGAAAAAAGAATGAAAGAAAATCATATCTATGGCGAAACGTATGTAAAAATTTTATAAAGAATTTATATTAGGCGTACAATTGACAATATGTCAATTTTAAAACATTACGTGCTCGACATAACACAGAATAAATCTCGTCCACGAATTTTCAATTTTCCTACCGCGATTCAGAACGTTATGAATTCAAGCTCTATATTGGATATGCTTCGGGTGAACGCTAGAAGAGAAAATTATGTTATTTTCAATAACACGTTCGTCGATAAAAGCAATAAACGTCACAAATACCCAATGGCATTTAACGCACATAGGTATATCGAAAATTGATTAAATTAATACAATATGGGTTCAGAAATGGCAATATAAATTCGATGATATACGAAATTAATTTTGTCTTTATCTTCATCCACTTAACCAGGTAAATTTTGTGTATGTTGCAGATAATTATCGATGAGAATGCTGATGCAATTATGACAATCCAAATTGCTCATGTGATGAAATCTTCATTGAAAATCATCGGCGGGAAAACAAGAGAAAATGTATAAATATATAATATCACACTATTAAATAGGGGAAAACGAGTGAAGCAAGAAATATATATTCAATTTCATGAGATGAGAAATGCGGACAACGAGAGATAAATCGTAAAATCCACATACATCCAAGAATTGCATCCAAGCTCGAGCAAACTTCTTCACTGCAGTGTCATTTCTTTTTTCGAAGCCGCACTCTTTCACAATTTTACCAGCAATATGGATGTATACATGTATGTATATATGCATTTCCTGTTGCGAGTATGTGCGCGTGACAAGTAAATAAGTGGAAGAGTGAGCAGGAAATATATCTTCAACTTTTTGGCCATCAGCCATCATCATGAATAAACGAATGTTTGATCTTCAACTCACATGAATACAAACATTGGACAAAATTGATGGTTGCATATTCTGTCGTGAGGTTACATCAATTTTTCTCATCGAAACACCGCGCCCTCGTCCACTCATCGCTAGTCACTCCCTTAATTGGATAGTAGAAATAGGAACAAGCACCACCCACTGCACAGATAATAATGAAAACCGGACTTGATGAAGCATGTTGATGAGGTCGTATAATTAAATTCCACAACTTGTCACGACATTTTTGCGATAAAGAATCGACTCGCAACCATCATTTAATTGCAAAACCAAAAATAGCAAGAATGAATACATGAATAAATGGTGAAAAAAATGTTGAAAACATCAAATAACAAAAAACAGATAAAATACGAAAAAGTGGAAATGTAAATTTTTCTATTCCAAACCATATTTTTTGTTCTGTTATTTTTACCATTTTCACGTTGGTGAAAAATATTTTTCAATATTTCACATGACATGTTAATTTAAAAGTAGAGGAAAAAAAACGCACACACTATATAATGTGTATTACGTACGTGTACAATGTTTGGAACAACGAAAGTGATAAAGGCGCGTTTTAGTCAGCCGTCACATTGTCAGTGACAAAGTGATACGAATGCTCCTCCTGTTCGAACATGTGATTGAATAGTGATCGTGTGCACGCACACGTTGTTCGCGTGTGTGTGTATGTGGTTGCGTATATATATATATATACATAGATATTTAGATATATGTGCAGAACCTCTCGGAGTGGCGTCGTCATGCTCGAGGAGAATATTCTCGCGTGGATGAGCGAATTGACGACGGCAATGCTTCATCAAGTAACGTGCAATAGCACTACCATCATCACGACCACATCTACCATTGGACTGATCAGTTGCGCTGAACAGTGCGGGTTATTACCGATTGGTTACGATCACTTGTGCATTGTTGAACGCGTCAATGACACATCGCAAACTCTTAACGACAGTAATTTCACCAGTATGCCATACACAAAATTATTCTGTCGACCGTGCGATTATTCTTCGTGTGGTATCAATGTATCACTCGTACTCAATGGACTGGAGGGTATCGAAGGAGCATTTTTATCGACAATACCACGGTTGCGTGATTGTAATTCTAGTTTTCTCGCTGATGTATGCCAAAAAATTCTTATCTGTACGAAAAGGAGAAAAAACAATTATATCAATTGGATTAAATGAATATTTTTTTTTCAGGTTCTTGAATGTTCCCCAATGGGAAATGTAACGGCGGATGAGTTGACTGTGTCATGTTCACGACGCAATCGTCAAATAGAAATGGAAAAAGGTCGCAAGTTAGACTGGAGCTTTTTATTTGTGGCGGTTTTTATTGTTGCGGGTGGTTTGGGCAATATTCTTGTGTGCCTAGCAGTTTGTCTTGATAGACGTCTTCATAATGTTACCAATTACTTTCTACTATCACTCGCCGTTGCTGATCTATTAGTCAGTCTATTTGTGATGCCACTTGGCGCGATACCTGGATTTCTTGGTGAGTAAAGTCACTAATTATTAATTTATGCTTCATTATTATTATTTCAAGTAGTTTCATCAGTATGAAATGAATCTTGGTGATGATATATTTGCAGTGGGATTCTAGAGCAGACTGTAGAGTCTTGAATTTAATTATAGTTCTAGCAATCCGTACACAGTTCACAGTTTCATGAATATTTTGTATGTTGTGTGAGGTAATTCACAACCCACTCGTTCGCGGTTTATAACCACTCCTCCGAATCAATATTCTTCACATATCTTTTTTTTTTATCGATATTGTATTTCCTGAGGGACAAATCAATGTCCAGAACTTGATCATGAGCTGATTGTTTATGAGCAACCTGAGTTTCGAATTTGTGATACGTAAAAACTTGTGTCTGCGTTCGTCCTTACAAATATGTGACATGCACAAAATATGTAGGAGTTGGAACATAGGGATATGTTCTTGAAAGAAAAACTTCGAAATCCATGAAGAAAAAATATGCTGAATCGTGAAGTTTACATTGACGACAAAAACGCGAACGGTGGAGATGACGGGCTTTAATAGTGACACCATTATTCTTTAATAATTTTGAAAAATAATAATCTATTCACACTGTTGTCACAGTCATTTTTTCCCAAACACTCCAAAATGCGCAACTTGAACACAATCCAATGGAAATTGAAGTGTGGGAGGGTAATGAATAATTTATAAATCAATGTAAATAAAATATATTTGAGTGTAAACGCTTTTTGCTATGCACATAAATAACAATATAAAATATTGTAAAAGACATGAAAATGGGAAAGTGTTGTTGTGACCATTTTGTTCGGGTTTGATGTGAAAATATTCTTAATTTTTAAAATATACAATATGTGTATAAATATTTATATAGTCATTACAATAAATATAACAGGAAAGGTAAATTGGAGAGATTCGATTTTCTCCATGTCGTGTTGCTGGTATAATCCATGGGGTGTCACATTCATCTGATTTTGTAAACTGCATTAAACGAGGGCGTAAAGCCACGAAGGCAATTCTTTCTATCCTTTTTTTTTCAAGCAGTCGCATTACTTTAAAGTAGTTTTCATGCCAAATGTTTTAATGTTCCACTTTTTGGCGCTTATATGTCACCCAAAATTTGCGGAACTATTATATTACATAATGAAGGTAATTAAATTTATGAAAAAGTTTTTCGTGGTATTGTGAATTGTTGAAGGAAAAACTTCTGCTGATGTGTTTTTGTTGGTAAAAAAATATATTCTACGGGTGTTTGTTTTACCGCACCATTAGTAGGATTTCCCCGATGATTGTCATAACGATTGAGAGTTATTGTGCAATATCGAGGTGAATTTGTCGGTTTTCTCGAAGTACTCCAATTATTGACAAATACGAAACTCATTATTCTTCTTGATTTATTCTTGCTCTCATTGATTTTTTCATCGTAATTTCACGCCGGTTGATCCTGTAATGAATTGCATACTGACAAGATATGGAACTTGATGAAGAATCATGAAGTTTGTATAGAAATTTGATACAATTGATGACAGGAAAGCCCGATCATCGGATATGAATCCAGTGGATTGTGACGACATCCGCCCAGATACACAATATCATCCTGGAAGGGCTTATATTACTTTTATCGCCGCATTTTATGCGCTGCCACCATCATCACCATCAACTTGTATACTAAAAATGTAAGCGGAGAGTGTTCTGATAGTAAACAGATAAAATATCCAAGGGATAAAATTAAAACAAAGTTTCAATCGCTGTTTTTTTTTCTTTCTTAGTGTATTATGTCTGTGATTTTTTTGTTTTTTAAAAAAATTCTTTTACAAGGGAAGACAATTAATGTGACCTTTCCACGAGAATGAACATGAATGAGAACATCATAAAAGACATGAATCTCCCAGGAGAACGGGTGAAGAAGAATGTCTTTTGTATAATAAAACTTAAGCATCATCATAAGTAATAATCAACAGAGCTCTACCCGTCGACATGACACGAAGCGACATGAAAAGGAAAAAATAACAAGAAAAAGGAAAAAAGAATTCTTTTGACTAAAATATTTGCATCTTCAAGGATATTATCAAGAGATTATAGTGGATAAAAGCCCCTTCTCTTATGCACATATAAAGATTCTGTTTGTTTTGGTGCAGAAAAAAAAACCGGAAGAAAGTTGATCAACAAGAAAAGTGTTGAAAAATATATTCTACAAAATCCTTTGATGAATAAAAAAATATAATAAACGTTCATTCAACAATTTGTAACTTGTGAACTGAAACGAAAACAACATTGAAAGAAACAGCAAGTAAATAACCAAAAAACTTTTGAAACTTCTACATAAATACAAAAATTGAACAAATAATAACAACTTTTCGCTCGTAATCACACAGCTGCAAATGCTCGAGATTTTTTTTTGTTATAATGAAGTTCCTAATTACTCTATGGATGTAAATAAGAATTATTACAGTGTCGTATGAATAGATTCTTTTCAACCGAAACTTCTATTCACATTCAAGCTTTGCACGCTTGATATTTCTCCTACGTTTACACTTGTGCAGGGGCCTCATAGAGGTGCTCTCATGCATTATCAAAAGATTGAATTTCATGCATAACAAATGCCTTTATTCCGTCCACTCGCCCTCGGCCAGGATTAATTACGAAACAAGTTTGTTCACTTACTTCAAGCGTGCGAACGACTATGAAATATAATTAGTAACAAAAAATAAACTAAAAAGAAACAGCAATAAGAATAATTCCGAAACAACTGCAGAAACATATGCAACTTATCCACGGAAAACTTTTTTTTTACCTCGTTTCACGATCTACACGACAACGAATTCGTTTTCATCATTCCACGTTTGCTACATTTTCATTTCAGTGCTTCCCTTTTTCTCCCTCAAACTATGCTGCACACTTTTTTCCTACTCAATATTCGCTGTTCAATGAATATTCTTTCATATTCAAGAATTTATATTTCACGAGTTAATCGCCATCGTCACATATTCAGTGCGATGACACTCATGTCAGGTTTTCATCTGCTCGTAATATTAGTATCGATTATTGGTGCTATGTCAGTTGCGCAACATTCTGGTAATGTCAAGCGGAGCGTAGGCTTCATGTATATATGCAATAATATATATACATATACTTCTATTGTACTGACAGGTTGAAATTGACGTGTCCGACAGTTGTCCGGAATCAACACGAGAATATATTCAGCGCCGGCTCTCTCAGATACATCTGTTGACAGCCTGTAGATTTTTCACTGTTGAATCAGGGATTCTCAACTGTAATGAAGCCTCTCATTGTCTTTTATTGTTATTCATTGTCATCACCTCAACATTACACCCAGCAAAAAAAATAATAACTAATCGAGTTTTCAACATTTCTTAATCTTTTAAAACTATTTGATAAAAAAAATAACGACACAAAATTAGTTTCATTTTATTTTCAAATTTTCCGCTCCCTTTGACATTAACACATTTTCGGTGTGATAGCAGAAATGCCGTACATATAAAAGCAGAGTGAGGAGACCAAGTTTTTGACAAAATGGAAAAGTTAAGACTATCTTTTGAGCTAAAGCAGCCGAAGAAGGGGGGCGTTATATGTTTATATATACAGTAAGTTTAGAGGTCGAGAATGAGATAGATGAAGAGAGGAGAGTACGAGAGAACATGGAACATAGTGCGAGAGTTTCAGATTGAATTTCAAGGATCGCCTCGTATCGTGCGACTGGGTCCAGTTGCACAAACTTTGTCGCGGTGGAATTGCACTCTTGTTGATACACCATCACACTGCTCTAGTGGTATATTCATATACATATATATTTATACGCCACCATATGTGGGTGCAATAAATGCAAAAAATTTATTTCATACAGTGAAAAATTTTATTTTCCTCTTTGTGGCTAGCGAAAATAATTTGCTCTTTTTTTAAATTCATCAATTTTATTTTTACATTGGGAATTCAATTAGGTTTTTTTCTCCTCTTTTTTCACTGCATCGCCAATTGTTTTTAGTGCAACAACTGGTGCGCTATTCTTTTTTGTGTGCATATATATACATATACATATATATTTGTGTGCTGGCCCAGAAAGATGATTCGTCAGTTCAAACATCACAGATAATTTTTTTGATACACGTCTGTGTGTATATAATATCTATCTGCATCTAACTCATTACGTTTGTTGGCCTGTGGCCAAACCAATACAAATAAAGTCACACAAGTCAATAAGAATTTACATTCATAGATATTTATGAATGTTGAGATATATTTGCATCAATAAAAACTTGAAGTTGGCTTGGGAAAGAGAAATTGTTAAATAGTTACAGTAATTTGGAGAGATTGGAAATTATTTCATACTCAACTGCTGTGTGAAGAGCAATTCTTGTGTATTTTCATTTGATTGTGTATGAATTTATATCCAGTATACAAATATAAGTATATATATATATATATATATATTGTATAAATTTTTTTCTATTTGTAGATTCAAGATTCCACTCAACTATAGTCTGCCGCGCGCAGTAATGAGCTCGTTATTTAGAGTATAACGATTCAGATTCACCGCATACTTTTTTTTTCAACAGACGGCGTGGAAAAAAAAAGAATGAAACCAAAAAACAAAGCGAATTGAAATGATTAACAATAAGAATAAATGAAAAGCAAAAGGAGAGAATAAATCCAATGGCCGAGAGTGAAACACAAAGAACCAATAAATTTATATTCATTAAATGTTAAATTGAAAGCTAATAGAAAGGATTCTGGGAATTTCGTGATTATTGCTTTGACACAAAGTGTAGTTGGACAGTGTCAGAAGTTGAATTGAGAAGCGACTTGATTATCCTTTGTGGTTTCATCGTGTCCCGAGTAAATACAAATTGAACATGAGAATTAGTGTGCAGTTTCATTTAATTTCCTTTTTCTTTTTGCTCAAGGTTTTTCTAGTGATATTAAATCGTGAGAAAAATCGGGAACATTGCGGATCGTTTTTATATATCAATTCCACTTGATTTTATTTTTGAAATATATACAACAATTTTCTTTATATTATTTATTCACATTTTTCCTTGACGTATTCTTCATAGTCTGAAAAGAGGAATGAATAACGTTTGCTGTCACATTTTTCGCAGTCAATTGCTCTCGAAATAAGATAGAAAATTTATTCATAACATAGACTATAACTATTACCATGCCACATACACACATCAGCACATGTGTAGAATCCATATAGCAAAACAAATACCATTAATATAATAAAATGATTCGGATGACTTATCGACAGATATAGTTCATGGGCGGTACTGCATGAGCAAAAGCTCAATTTATTGGATGTAAAACAACCGTTATACACTTTTAAACTACCGTGTATTCCTCTCTTCATTTCACATACTCACTTTCTTCCCCTTTGTCATACCTCAAGCATGATAAATTTGTTTGCTCGATATCAAAACAAAAAAACGAAGAAAAAACATGAAATAATGATGAGAAAAAATGTCCTACATCCATCGAAATATATTTAGAATATTGCACACAGAAAAAAATTCATATCGATATGGACAGAAGGAAAAAAAAGAAGTTTTCACCTTCTCCAATAAAATCTTCTGCTTTTTTAATCACCATCGCATTAATTTTAATGATTGGATGAAGAATGGAAGGAAAAATAGAATCTCATAATAATCGTCGAAAACAGAATAGAGTGTGGAATAGTTTGTCATTGTATCAATTCAGCATCACATTTTTTGCTCTTATTCTATCACCTCGTACCTTTTTTATTCTTTTCTTTTTTGTTTTCATCTCTCAATAGGAAATTCTCTTCACTTGAGCGGCTTGTCACGTGGTGAGAAGAGGCGGAAAGCAATTGTACACACACCATCACTTCTTCTTTTCCCTTGGGACGAGATACGCTTTTTCTTTATCTTCGGTTTATTTTATATTTTCATTTTTTCCTTGTAGCAACGCATTCTTATTGCTATCATGGAGGAAAGCGCTTCGACAATGTATACCAATATTAAGAGCCTTTAAAATCTCTGAATAATAGTTTTTTATGAGTTCTTTCAATTTCGTTTATATATGTATATATATATATATATATTTCATTACGTTCTTGCAATGTTGATAAAACTCTTCAATCTGTGGCGATTCAAGTTTGCATTCCTATGCATTATACGAAATGTGCAGGGTCATTTTCACCCTTAGTAAACTGAATAATAATGGAATTCAACACTTAAACAATGTCACATTCCATCTAATATTTTTTCCCATTTTTGCTATTGCCATTGCGGCGTCGTTTCCGTATATGTAAATGCGAGATACGAAGCACTTGAGTAGGAATGGATATATATATATCTATAGTAAAGTCATTTTTTGCGCTCAATTGAATGAAAAGGAAAAAGAATTGAGAGAAAGGAGGCGAGAAATGGGAAATGCACACTCTGTTAATTGTGCTGAAAATCAGTACACTTGACATACTTTTGATTCACAATAATGATTTATTTCTTCACTTCATTCTTTATTTTTCCAAATCTATATATTCAGAATTATACACAATGGATATCAACTTTTTCTCATTGACGTATGTAGAACTTTTCTGTAGCTCTTTTTTTCCACACTATTCCATCAGTATCCTCACCAATTGGTTTTTAGTATTACTATTCCAATGTGGTAAATCATAAAATGATGTAATCATATGAGAGATATGTGGCATGAATAAAAAAAATAACGGAGAGTACCTGGAAAAGTAAAAATGAAATAAATAAAGAAATGTTAGCACTTGAAAAATATATTCAGTCATATCAATAGTTTGGAATACTTTCAATTCCAAGTGGCAAACCACAATTTTCTGCCGCAGAGTGCCAATTTTTTTTATTTTTCATTTTGTTCCAATTGAAGAATCAAGTTTATTTTTTTATTTGGACACAGGCCAAAAATTGGAAAGGCACATGAAGCGAAATAGGTATTCTAACTTCGTATTGATCCACTCATTGGTCTATAGATGAAATAACTTTTATATTAGTTATCAGATATAACGTTTGAGTACACAGAAAAAAACATAGGCAAACATATTTATAATCATATTTCCGACTGTATAAAACTATACACACATAAAGTTTTACTAGATGCCAATAGATATTTATGTTGATAAATTCTCTGATAAGCTTCAGCTATCTATAACAAGCGTCCTTCTTGCTAAACTCACTAATGCGATTAACGTCAGAAACTTTGATTGCATATTAATTGCCACGAATGATTAAATACATGCAATTAATCACACAGGAATACTCTAAAATGAATAATTTGCAAACTACAGATAGAAAATATTTATCATAGTGAAATGTCCTTCATTCTTCTGATGCACTATGCATTCATGACACCCTGTCACTTTAAATAGCCGCAATGAATTCCACCAATCTCCAATACAATTCCAAATGTCTTATAACTTGCTCCAGAAATTTCAATATTGCATTTTTTCCTTGATAAAAAAAATTGAGAGTAACTTTCAACCGATACATTATCTACCCACTACCCGAATGGATTGATAGAATATATATTCCATATTTTTTGCACCCTTGAGACTTGCAGAACCGTCATTTTCAAGTATACGAATATAGACATTGATAAATGAAAAAAGTTTATTCAACCGAACCCACGATTTTTCCCTGTATGGAATATATATTTTCAATTTAATATTATACAAATAAATGTGGCAATGATTTTATTTACGTTCATTCAAATTGGCTGACAACCATTCTGATTTGACTATAACGAAGAGAGGTAATGAAGTGGAATCGATGAGAAAAAGCAGGACGTCAATTGCCAATTAACAGAATTGAGTGCATATGTCCTCTTCATCATCATTCGAAAATTCTTGCATTGATATTCGTTCAAGTTTTATATATATTGTACGTGCAACAAGTGATAGTGCACGCGACGAGATGGCTCTATCAATGTCGAGAGGCAGCAGCTACAGATTCAATATATATCTATACTCATCGTATCTTAAAATGCAATTAATTCAATATTTCATTATATTCTGTGCGCGCTGCGACTCTTTGTTTCCCTCGCAATTTTTCATCATCATCATATATATATAGACATTTACTTTTATCTACCATGAGGATTTTTAGAAGGCACATGAGAGATTATCTAATGCGCGCGCACTTAGTGGACGCAATTATTGAAGCGATCATACATGCTAGCTAAAAGATAATTGGTATTTTAAAAGGGCAAATGAATATATGAGAGTATGACAGCTACCGATTATTCTATTGAATTGACGCCGTGGAAAAATTGCAATTTAAATTTCATATATCGGTGGATACATGAAAATTCAAAAAAAAAAGAGTTCAACCCTTTTTTTGTCCCTTCCCTCATCGATAATTTGACGCTCTATTTATTTTCATACATATTCATTTTCGACTGATAATTTTACGTTCCAATAAAAATTCGCTGCTCTCTCATTCAACTTTTTACATATTTATATCTTTCTTTTTTTCAGAATAGGGTATGTGTCCAATTTTTTTTATATTTTTCACGTGCCTGCCTCTTGCATTTAACAAGAATTGTAGCTGGTGGATGTATATGAATGGCGTCACGGGAATTTTGAAAGTAGCCCAGAGAGAATTCATCCCACGCGATTTAGTTGAACACTTTTGAGAGAATGTGAAATTGAATTATCGGATTTCTTATCGTGGCATTGGTATATATACATTTAAAAGCGTCTATCACAAGATAAGAACATGAAATGTATTTTTCAAGTGATATTTTAGCGTTTGGATTGACCATTTACCCAATATTCACATAAATAAATCTTTTAGAAGAAAAAAAAAGTGGAGAAGAAAACATGTATAGCCATGGGATTCTATAGGATTCAATAAATCATTTTCCCCATTCGAAAACTTTTTCTTGATAATGAACCAACGTTTATATGTATATATATATGTAGTATGTATACATGAGTAGGAATCCGTATGTAAAACATGCACAAACACGTGCCATGCCTTTGTAAAATGGGAGATCATTCAAACGGAAATATCTCACGCTTGCATATCTGCATTCGAATCCCAATGCGGAAATGAAATTGGGTGAACCGTGAGACTGTTGTAACTTTTGTTATCCAACTATAAAGTACCAACAATGTGCAGTTTTTCCATTTTTTCTTTTCATTCAACCCTGTGCTTTGTTCCATTCATTTTGTATTTCATTCTTTTATTTTATTTCTATTTCGTTTTTCGATGGTGTTTTTTTTTTCTTTTATTTTTCTTTCATGAAAACCATATAAAGTGAAAATGAAGAATAGCACCGTAATATGAAATGGAACTGGCACAGTGGACTTCATTTTCATACGGGATATAAATGACAGAAAATGTTATTTGAAAATTGAAATCCATAACACTTTTTTACTTAACTTGAATTTATATGACAACACACAAAAATTAATATGCAATATATGGCTTCATATATATGAAAACGTGAGCCAGGATTATATTTTCAATTTTTCAAGAGGCGAGAAATATTGGCAAAATCATTTATCACTTGAACAATTTATAGTTTCATGTGTTGAAAATGAAATAAGCGGAAAAATGTTCTTGCGTGAATTTGATATTGGAAAATATTTAAAAACCACTACGACTTCTTTCACGTCATTACCCTATTCGTTAGCACACATACAGAAACACTAATCCATTATCCTCCGTATGGATGCATTCAAATTGGTAATTACAAAAGCGTGTACGACGGTAAGGGTGTATAGAAGAGACAGGGGATGAAATCCGGGATACTGATTGCACCAACAGAGATCATTAAGCCCCGGGAAACTGATAATTGTATATGTTATATCAAAACACTGCACTATGTGATATTGAATTTTCATTATAATTGATAAATAAAATGAAAAAAATTCGTTAATAAAGTGTATGTATATTAATAATTTATTCTCTGAAAGTCATGAGGAAATTATTCCAAACTATCTCATTGCACCTTCGTTAAACTTGCTAAAGAGTTTCAACGTCATTGTCAAGAAGAACTTTCAAGTTTGCTTCACGGAATTTCATTAGGTATGAGTTTATGCACTGATAAGCGATACGGTTTATATATGTCTATTCGACCTTTTCTCTCTTTTGCGTTCTCTCGCACAGTCCCAGTAATTATAATTGCACAGTAGTATCGCGAGATTGCATTTCCTAAGTCATTATATATTCAGAAACTCACCAATTGTCGAATATTTGCAAATTGTATTTACTCAGAGTGAGCATATGTATACACGAATAACAAAATAAAATTCTAAAAGCAAAAAACATTTGAATGGATTATCTGATAACGCAGATGACGAAAAAACAGAGGTAGAAGCTAACGAGAACAAGAGATGAAATGGTAAATGGAATTGCTGACGAGTCGAAAGAAATCCAATCGGAAAGTGATTTAAAAATAATAGAAAAAGTTGACATTCAAAAAAGAATGAATTTAATTCAATTTTGTGAATAATTATACCATGAATCAGTGCACTAAAACGGTGGTACAATTTCATTCCCATGCATGTATTCGTTTATGGAAATAGACATATCTTCAATTGTTTTGTAATAATCATTTTTGCATCTGACTCCCAAGGTAAACACACCCTGGTGTTTTATTTCAATTTTTACACCCCCATTTTCTGTTCTCTGTACTTCGAAAAGGCAAATTGACTTATGGAAAGAGATAGCAATAGGATAGAAAAAAAGTGGGTTCTTGCGAAATGAAAAACTTAAACGAGGTAAAAGTATTTTTTTCTCCACCACACAGCAATTTATTTTCTAGCGTCGAAAATGATCCTGACTCTCTTTTACCCCCTTATCCTCACTTCACCATTCTCTCATCCTATATACCGTTACGCGGGCAATGAGATTTTCGTGGTCGTTTCACTGATGACATGATAAAAAGTGAGTGAAAGAGAAAGAGAATACATGGAGATGAAAAAAAAAAGCAAGAGCACAGAAAAGTGCTCACACTGACAACTTTTTTTTTTCAATCTTCAACTTTTCTCGTCCTATCTGTTAGCAGTGCTCTTTCATCAGTCATAATGTAATCCGATACTTCATCAATATACATATGTAAACTTCAAACAGATTTTTTTTTCTATTTTCTATTCAATAATGCAGTGTCTTCCGAGAACTTTGAATTGATGTTCAAAAGGAATCAAAATATAATTGCTTTCCATTCACTTAAAATCAAAATGAATAAGAGAAGATATTTAATCAATTATTACTTTATGTTTCATTTCAGGCTATTGGCCCTTTGGTGTAACATGGTGCAATGTCTACGTTACATGCGATGTACTGGCATGTTCAGCAAGTATAATGCATATGTGTTTCATTTCATTGGGTCGTTATTTGGGAATAAGAAATCCATTACGTACACGACACATCTCAACAAAACGAGTGGTTGGCTTCAAAATAGCAGCAGTGTGGCTATTAGCCATGCTCATTTCCAGTTCAATCACTGTCCTAGGTATTAAAGAAATTTTCTCCGTTATTAATATATAAATAATCCTTCTCTATAAGGAATAGAATAAGTACCACAAATAATGAAAGTACCTTATCAAAGCATTCTATGCAAAACGAAGAAGAACGAGAAAAGTGTCGTTGGATCAACTTTTCTAATTTTAACTCATGATAATTTTAATCATAGGAAGACAGAAATGCAAGACACTTCTCTTATTGTTTTTTTATTACTCCCAACAATGCATGCTCCGATGAAAGGGCAGATACAATGAAGAAACAAGTATATCCTGAAAAAGATAAAGTCATGATCAATTATTTGGCATGATGATTCAGAAATATAATACTGACAATGTATTTCAGTGCATATATTATTATCAGTAATCATATCGTTCATAAACTGAGATATACATAAAACTCCAGAGGATAATCCAGAAGAGTATATTGATGCAAAATGAAATTACTATTCAGACAAGCAGTGACATATAATGTGGTGAAAGCGATAAAATTCTTTTGTTCAATGCAAAATTAATTGGGTTCACAGCTGTGGTAGAGCAACTTTGACGTTTCAAATTTAATTTCACTATCAAACTCAGCCACGAACTTTCCTGACATTATCAAACGCGCATTAATCGATTACATAAATTAAAATCAATTCTATTTTCCAGGTATCATAAATCCAGAGAATATAATGCCAAAAGCAGGCGTTTGTGTGATAAACAATCGTGCATATCTCGTATTTGGGTCATTAGTTGCTTTTTACATTCCAATGATTGTCATGGTGGGTACTTATGTTCTCACTGTTCAACTGCTTCGTAAGAAGGCGAGATTTGTCGCTGAACATCCTGAGGGTGACCAATTCCGACGACTTGGTGGTCGTTATTCATCGACCAAAGTTAGTTCAGAAAATTCTCGGACGTCAACTTTTGCTTCAAGACGTTTGTGGCGAATGACTGGCGGCACGCATCCTGTTGAGAGGTGAAAACAAAAGATTTATCGATATAAATATATAGATGGATATGTAAATGTGAAAATAGAATGTGCCTTTTGGCATTTTGCATTGTATTGAATATGGATGCTCGAGTAACGTCAAGAAGGGAAGAGAGATAAATTGCGGTCGAGCTGTGCGACGGGTAGTCAACAGAATTTCACTCCCCTCGAGGCAGCTGCGTTCAACGACTACCATTTCCTACGCATGACATTTCTATTACTGAATTATTGTCCGATGATGACATGTATGATAAATTTTACATGATTGAATGCAACTAATTCTTAAATATACATCCAATCGCATATTCATATATATATATATATATATATATATATATATTTCATACGGAAAAGAAAAGGAAACAAATTGATTCCATTTATTTGATAAATTATTTTCTTCCCTATTGGTTTCCAATGGAAAAGGGGTCGTGGAACGAGTATGAGAACTGGTACATCACAATCGAGCTTTGAAATCAATGATGCATCAGAGGAGACGGATGTTAGTGCAGCTCAATCAAGAAAATTACGTAAAACCGATCAAGGCACCCAGACCCCTGATAATATTGCCAGGGAAACGAGAAATTTCAAATTGAGATCGCTGAAGCTTCATTTAAATGTCGCCCCAACCAATCTCAATCTCAGGTAACTAATTATTGTTATATAACAGTCCAGTTAGATGAATAAAATTAAAGAGAACTATAATTTTGATAAATAAACTTCAATCAATAATTCAAAACGCCACATGTACGATTAACTGAATTCGAATTGAATGAATACCCAATTCGCGCAATGTAATTCGATAATACAGGATCATTATAAAGTTAATAATCAACAATGTTTCGGATAATCCCGGACTTCGCCACATGATCTCCTAGTTCTTGCTCACCCCAGTTCACGCTTTCATCCTGCGACACTGTTTGTGGCTTTGTAACCCGCAACTGAGATGAACTTGGTATTAGCATCAGTAGACTCGTAGGGATTGTTGATAATATGCCGAGTCCGATTATTTTACCAACTACATTTTGTGCACCACGGCTCTCATGACCACTACATGAATTTAATTGGATTTTACACTAAACACATATACATGCTTAAGCCGACATGTATACCTAAATGTTTCCTTCTCTTCGGATTTCACAGTGTACTTTTAATGGGGCATACACATGTCAGTCGCAAGTGTGGTAGAAATTCAACTGCAATAATTCAGTTATGAAGCAAAAACTATTTCTATTTTCACTTCTTCCCTGCATAAACTGTGAATGACCGAGTAGCGTATCGTGTTATTATGAATTTGTAATTGATAGGCATCACATTCATTAGTATATTTCATGTATATGCTCGGGTGTGTACATGGTAAATTTCGCGTGTAAAATTATAATTGGTCGACGCTGTGATCTATTGTAGCTTTGGTCGGGCGAACTCACATGAAAGGAAAATTAAGTTATGCCTTTGATCCATTTTCTCTCAATAATTCATTCGCTCGCGTTTACCTATCCATCATCACACATATCTTCACTCCCTTTCATTCGACTGAAATCAACTCCTAAAAGTTTTGGAAACTGCTTAAACAACTGAAACTAGGGCGGTGGGATCGTTTCAAATGGGAAGTTTAGTTCTTCTATCATTGGCGGTTTGATGACACGCGTTAGATGCTATTGTTTCTTCGGGCAATTAATTCAAAATGAAGATGGCAGTGAAATGACGATTGGACCGCCTGCGTTAACAAAGGAGAAATATATATATGAATGAGAACAATTGTGCGATAAAAATTAATACATTGTACTGTGTATTCACTCATCTTCTTATGTCTTTCAACACAGATTTCTTCAGGGGCGTCCGAAAAGAAGGTCCATGGCAGCAAATGCTGTAGCAACCGAACAAAAAGCCAGTAAAGTATTGGGTTTGGTGTTCTTCACGTTCGTTCTATGTTGGTCACCGTTTTTTATCCTCAACGTAATATTTGCTGCTTGTCCTGACTGTTATGTACCTGTTCACGTGGTAGACACTTGTTTGTGGTTGGGCTACGTATCATCAACTATCAATCCTGTTATCTACACTATTTTCAATCAAACGTTTCGTGCAGCATTCATACGATTGCTGATGTGCAAATGTTCGAGGTAATATTCGACATTTTTCTCTATTGACTCCAATATATCTTTCTATCCACAGGCTATAAAGAGATTTTCTCCATTCTTCTTTCATTCAAATCATTCCGAAATGTTTCGGAAAAAATGATGATAATGGCATATTCGTTGTTCTAGATCACCGCGTCCGCCACGTTATCGCTCAGTGACTGAAGGTGGACGTGGCGCAATAGGTTTGTGCACTCACGGAGCACTGCCTCTTGCCATCAGTTTCCAAGCTTCACCATTACTTACACCTACGCCAAATCCAACTGTGACACCAGCATCTGGTAGCTCGTACGTGACAATGATAAACAGGACGACACCAAATTCGCTTTATCAGGACACTTTTCTTGATGATGAGATGCATGATCACAACTGTTGAGAAGTTTAAAATGTATAAGTGTGATATGTAAAGTGTGTGTGAGATAAGCCGTGTAATCCAAACGATATGATGAGAAAAATAAGAAATGGGAGTGTCATTGTTCAAAGTTGCACTCCTTTCTGACATAAATCGGCTATGAAATCAATCGAAAAATTGATTATTCCTGCTGTTACTTTTTTCTAATTGCGAAAATGAATAATTCACATGAATAAAAGAGGAGTAATGTAATATTTAATGATGAATAACAATTGGATTGGCTGTTTTCATCGAAGATAAGTTGCAATGTTATCGACTGTGGTTTATCCTTGACTTGTGGTATTCCAGCTCTTTCAATATTTCATTAGCCAATGGAACATTCCGAATTGAATAAGGATCATCTCACCATTCGCATTATCAACAACCAGTGGGTAGTTTCCTCGTTTGATATAGAAATGTGTAATTGACTTCATCGAATAACAATTATTTTTTGTATTCATAATTTGATCCGCTGGTTTGTTCATCGGGAATTCGTCGTTATGGAATGTTTACTGGAACGAAACAAAAAAAAAAGAGAATATTTCGACAAATCTATATTCGAAATAAAAAGGAATTGAAATTCAATCTTTTTTTCCTCACCCCTTCTTAAAATAAAATTATGGAACGAAAAATATGAGCATTTCACCAGTAGTGAATAATTAAAGGCCAGATTTTTCGCGAAATCTGTACACTTTTTTTATTTGTCCAAGTTCATTGATTTTCTCATCATACTTGATAAAATCTCTATGTAGTATAATTCATTCATTCGGCACTTAATTATGCGAATGCAAAACGACATAATCATTTATTTAAATTTCTTTCTATGTTTAATTAAATTGATTGGTTTTTTTCCTTTTTTGTTCATATACCATTGGATTTTTTCATTAATCGCGACGTCGCCACGTAAATTTGGCGCGCACAGTTTCAACCGGCGCGGCCGGTGGTGGTGGTGGTGGTGGATGTAAATATAAACATCCAGGTTTTGTGCAAAATGGATGATATTTGCATTGTTGGTTTGGATGTGAAAAAGCGCATCCAAGTTTTGTGCATGATAAACCAAATTTACATTTGGGATGCTTGTACGCGCATTTATCGCCAAATTTACATGCTGGGAATGCGCTGAAAATAATCAACAATAAATTGAAAATCGTACTGAAACGTGAATTAGTAGAAAAAATACGAATAATAAATTTACCTGCACGGTACTTTAGGGTGTAGATAAGCACATTTATTTCCCAAAGTGCACGTTGGCCAATAGCGACATTTATCACGCGGTTTATCAATTGGAATTGAATGAGTGCTAGCAGTACGTTTATCGACTGGTGAAATCATTTGTGAAATCGATGAACTTTTTGCATTGTCAGGAGTTTGAGACCGTGACCTAGAATATATGATAGGGCTTAATTTCCGACGTTTCTCCACTAATTCCTCTTCCTCCTCTTCTCTTTCCTCCATTGCCGATTTTACATTTTCATTATTACAGTGATGTTCATTGTCCTCTAATATTTCATTTTTATCTGTATTCTCTATTTCATTGTGCTCTAGCGACAGATCATTGTCAACAAATGATTCATTACGGGAATTGGAAAGTAAAAGTTCGTCTTCGTCATTTATCTAAAAGTAATTTATCAATGAAATATTTTTCTTGATAACTAAAACTGAAAGAAAAAATTAGGCTTGAATGATTTTTTACCTCCATTACTAAACGTTCTTCGTCGTCCTCCGAATAACTTTTATCTTTCGTTACATTATTGTTGTATCCATTTAATGTGACTAGAAATTTTTGATTGTCATTACTACGTTGGAATAATGACATCACAACACCCATTTGTTCATCCGTTACCGCACGGGGCACATCTAAAAAATTAGAGAAGCAATGAGAATGACACGGATTTTTTTGAAATTATGAATTATGAACATAGGTATACATATGTTGTCATCGACTTACATGGCTCTGGCTCATTATTTTCCAGTGTATCTGAAGTAGTCAACTCAACTTGAATTTTCTCCATAACTAATCGCTTATTTGCATTAAAATGAACTGCCAAATTCTGACCTGATGTTCTCATATTAGTTGGCTTCAATCGCTTCAATACTGGTTTCTTTTCCTAATGAAAAAAATTAAATGCCACTTCTTTATCAGCTCTAGTACTTACTCGGTTTTTTTTTTCTTTTTAGGATCAGTGAGAGAACACAATATACAATAGTAGTATTTAAATTATTTATTCCACTTTCATTACTCCCAGTACAAGCAAAATATAGAAGAATAAATAGAAAACAAAAAGAAAACAAAAATCAGTTTCGTTTCATTACTCGTTCTACCTCTTAAAACGTCTACTCACCAACAGAATTGGCTCAGGATTCTTCTGCTTCACCACGGATTGATTGGCTTCTGCAACCGCACGTAACAGTAATGACTGCGTTGCACGCTTCTGTATTGGTTGAAGTGGCTTCAATGGTCTCGGTGTTACGGTAACTTTGCTTGCAATAATTTTCCCATCATCACCATCATCGTCATCATCGTCACCAATATTATTCAGTATGGCATTATCATTTCTGTTATCGCCTCGCAATTTATTTGGCAATCTTGTGTTTCGCCTATCGATCTTTTCAGCTGCTGTGTTTCTAACTGCAATAATATGGGACTTCACCGGGCCCACCGGTGTTTCTTCGTTCAATTCAACATCATCCTTTTCAAAAATATCATTACGAATACTCGGCCGAGTCGGTTTGCTAATAGAACTCGGACCAAGCCTGCCCAGAGCAATAAATTTGCTTTTAACAGGTCCTAATCTGTTTTTGATATTTCGTTGAGTATCATCAACAATTTCTTTCTGTTTCAATTTGTTATTCACACCTAAACGGTCTTTGATCGATGAATTCTCCAGTCTTTTCGAAATGAATCCCAATTTTCCATTCGACTCATTAGTCCCAACCGCACGTGCACTTTTATTATTCACCGTGATTGGAGTTGGGCGATTTTTCGAATCGTCTTTATTCCTCTTCGATGTTTCATCGCCATTACGTTCACGGAAATTATCACGACGATTAATGGGTTCGTAAAGACGTCTCTCAACACGTTTATCAGACTGTCGTCGATGTTCCGTATCATTCCTATCACGATGAATTTCAAACTTATTTCGGGGTGAAGTTACACCCAATCTAGTCTTCACTGATACTACGGAAGTGATTTTAGGTTTGTTTACACACGATTTCAATCGCTTTTCACTAATATTATTGTCCTCCGATTCTTGAATCGATTCTTTTGGTGGTGGCTCATTCACTTTCATTCGTTTCTCTGGTCGCACTACTGACACTTCATCTTTTTCAAGTAAGCGTTTTGTATGTAATACTTCAGATTCAACTATTTTCTCTGTTCTCACATGTTGTATTGGTGTAATTTCTCCATCAACTGCAATTTTTGTCGTTCTTGCCTCTCCTTCGGCCGCTAGCACATCCAGTTCTGACTGAATCTGTTCAACCACTTTTTTATCTCCAATTTCTTGTTGATGTGGTGATGGTGGTGATGGCGGCTCAATAACATTGCCATGTTTAACTTTAATCTGTGGAGATTTGTTAATAGGCTTGGGAGTTGTTGGTTCGTCTTTAACTTTTAATTGCTCAATCAAACTACTATTCTTTTTCTTTTTCCTTTCTTCCTCCTGTTTGACGACAACCGTGGGAACAAATTCTCTCGTAGATTTCTTCTTAGGTATCGTCACTTTTTGTAATTTTTTCAATACTTGATCGTGTAACCAATCGACAAATGGTGTCGTACTATTTTCAAGAAATAAATGAAGATCCTCGTGCATCTGCTGTCTACTTTTCTTATTAACCACCATTACCAGGATATAATCTGGTAGCTCTTCATCATATCTCACACCCAATTCCAACAGTTTTGCTCTGATCGCACTCTAAAATGTAACAAAATCGTTGTATTCTATCAAACAAGCATATCTTCCTGCATTAATTTATTGTCGTAAGAATATTTGATCATTTCAGTTTGAAATAATGCTAATCAACAATAGAAAATATGAATCGTACATTGAGGAATCAATATAGAAAAATAAATGACTTACCCGAAGTTGATTTGTAACTTCTACGCCCCTAACGTCCATTTTGTTGCTCGATTCAATTTTGCTTTCGTCTATGAAAATATTTCATACAATCCACAATTAGTTGGATATATTTATATATCAATATCCAAATTGTAACTCGAGACATCAACAGCTTACGCCATATTTGATTGAAATAATAATCATTGATCGTTTTTTGGAGTGCAGCACTGTAGGGCACACATACATGTTGCTTTCCATACACTTTTCCCCCTGATCACTCACACGACTACTCAATGGGGATCCGGACATGAGAAGCTAAGGGCAGAGGGCAGCAAAAGCGTTAGACCCGAAACCCGGCATATTTTGAAAGCAGATTCAAAAGTACAAT